>VTPC01003423.1:0-30214 GCA_011009095.1 Ignelater luminosus | reverse complement strand
AGATAATTTATCTGGTTAGCATGTAATCTAAAATATACAAATATTGCTTAATTGAGTAGAAAAATTATTATAGGCTTATTAATGTAAACGGGAGTAGATTGTAGAAAAATATGACAATCCGAATGTAACTAATTTAATCGAAACAAGCACACAGCTATAATTAGAAAATTATAGAATCTGAAGTTTAAATTAGGTCACGTCATTGTTGGTTGATTTAAAGAGAAGCTATCTCCAGTGTTAATTTTAAATTCTAGTAAATAACTAACAAATTTAGAGGCCAAAGAAAAGCAAAAAATACGATAAATTAATCTACTAATAACAATATGAAGTTAATTTTCAAACAAATCAAACGGTTACAGGTTTTTTGTTGTTATTCTGATGGAATTACAAATCACCAACTTATCAGAAAATAGTGAATTAAGACATAATTGTAAAAGGAAATAATGAAATACAAGCAAGAAGTTGTCATAGAACTTCGCGTTTTAATTTTTGCAACTTCGAATGTATCTAAGCGACAAATGTATTAACAAAAAACCAGAACAATAATTTTTGTAACATAGAATGACAAACGTAGCCTTGTAAACACATCGACGATGAAAACCTTAAAAGGCTATCGAAGGTCACAAGTTTGTTGATTGGACGTAGCTTTGAGCATTTGAAATTATATACTAAAAGGACAATAATGTTTGGAGTTTGTATGTAACATAAAAATACATTGTATATATCATATTTAAAAATCATTTGTCTTGAATAATGTACAGAATTTGTAATAAGACAAAATATTTCAAAAGATGTTCCCCTATAAGGACTTACAGTAAGTCCTTATAGGGGACAGTTTCATTATTTATTGAAAAATTCATTGAAAGTACTACAACATGGTAAGCTGGAATTTTCCAAATAAGGGCTAAACTATCTTTTGGCCAAACAATTATTTTAATCTTAAAGTGTTTTAAGGCCATTTTAAATGTAAAAGACAAGAATCAAAAATAATATTTAAAGTAAGACAATCCTATGGGTACACAACTTATTTCATACTGTATATAATGAAATAGCTGGATATGAAAAATTAAACTTAAGATCTTAAAAAGTGCTTTTGAAATTGCTGTTGTAAGAATATCCAAAATAAAATTAATTTTAAGGCAAATTTGATTAAATTTAAATCACACCTTATCGTGTCATTTGACATCCATTTGTTCTTAAATCAGTCTGTAAAAAATATTACTGGAAATCTTTTAAATTTAAATTATTTAAATTAGATTTATTTGAGACATTGCAGGAGGTGGTAAATTTATAGGTTAATTACAGTTACACAGAAGTAAGGTTAAGTTAGCCAACTTGTATTGTTAAAATCTTAGTCTGAAAACTGATAATGTGTGAAAAGTTGCGCATTATACTAATTCTTTTATTGAAAAATATGCAACATGTAATATTGAATTGTTTATTGTAATTTTATGTAACTTTAACAGTATAAAGATTTTAAGGTAGTTTACAAGATATTCTGAAATAAATGAATCAGAAAAAATATATTACCTACTACGATTCTACAATTTATTTGATCAAAATAGCGCTGAATAAAGTTAATTGTTTTACTAAAAATAAAAACGTTTTCAAGTAGAAACCAAAATAATTTAATTATGTTTTCTTTTTACTTGTGCTATACTGATTAGTTACTTGCATCGTTTTAAATTAGTGTAGTCACCTTAAATTTCAAAAAAGGACAATAAAGTGAGAAAATAGCATACAAATTACTTTCTTTTCCTTTAAAAATAAAATTTCTAATATCGCTGTTATTAACCTTTAAAAATAAATTTTTTCATTTTCTTCTTTTAGGAAATATTTTCCATTAAGCATGAAACATATCAGGATTTCCAAAATGTGACACATTTTTCCAATATATTTTAGAATAAGTGACATCTACCTGCGTCGGGGTGCATCGCGAACTCTATACGTCATATATATTATCATATTCACCAAGATTGTTATCGAAACGTATTTCACTCTTTTAGATTTGAAGTATCAAAAAGTACATTATTTTGCGTCCCAACCCTTGTTTTATTTCTCGTCGGATGAATTGCTTACAGGGGAATGAAATAACTGACACTGACAAATATACAAATGAGAGTTGATATCCTCTTCTATAGATATTCCCTATTTGAGATATTGCTGCTGTACACTTTTCAATAATGTCTAATGGAAATATGCCTTTCTTTGTTTCTAAGCGTTACTGACTCGAAAAGCCTGTTTCACATTGAAATATTATTAGCGCCTCTTTTACTATACGGAAAACTACTGTTTTCGATTAAAAGCATTTGAAACTTGAAACTTTTTCAAGTATACCAATATAATATTGCCTTTTAGTAACAATCATTGTTTAGGTTATCTGCTTGACAATTTCATAAAATCAAAGTTTAAAGGACATTTTAATAGCGCACAAGCAATTTAATTGTGTGCAAGCCAATATTACACATTAAGTGCCTAATATTTATAATTCCAAAAACATAAAGTAATTTTAGTGTTGTGATGCCGACTTACTTGACATTCACGTTTTCGAGATATTCGACATTTTGTCTCCTGAAGTGCAATACAACGATAGCTTATCCCGAATCCATTAGCAAATTAAAAATTTCCCAAAAAACCGCGAGATCTATAAACGTATATTTTGCCCTTAAGAAGATTAAAACGGTTTTTCTATTAAAAGCTATCAAACATCAGTTTTTCTGGTTGTCCTTGCCTCTAGAATCCCTAGTTTTATTTTTTACGAGGGTTTAAAATTGACCACCAGTGGTCGATTTTATAAATTCCTCAGGGGTATGTTAAGTGATTTTATGGACATATAGGGAAAGGGGATGGTCGTGTGTTTTTTTACATGTAGGGGCCGATATTCAATTTTAAGATACACGTTTGATGTGTGTATGCTTTGATTTACGTAAAGCCAGTTAAATTTTATTTTGGGGATATTTCCTAGGGATCACCGAACAAATTGAGTGTTTTTAGGTTGTGGTGATTTATTTATTCCCTCTTGTTTTTGTCTACTTTATCAGTTTAATTGGTAATTACAATAGAACTTTTTTCTTATCTTTGATTTTATTCACTTTATAGCTTCAGAAAGGCATTAAACAGGTAATTTAAAAATTTATAGGGGAATAAAAGAGGTTGTAAAATACTAAGTATTGAACTCCCACAGGGCGCAAATTTTAAAAAGATGCTCCGAAAGATCTAGCCAGCTAATCAAGACGCATTAATATATTAATGTCTTTTATAAATTTAAACCTTTCCACTACTCATTTTACGATACTATAAATATTGTAATGAGTGTGCGTGGATTGGTATACTTAGATTATTGGGTGGTCTGTTTTTATTTTCTTACCATAAAATTACTCATAATTTTTCTTTATAATAATTAACTGTAATATTTTATTAATATCATTGGACTAGAGTTATTTATTACAGAGCAAATTTGCAGTAAGCTACAATGGCAAGAGTGACAGTAAGTGAACTTACAATTTCAATGAACGATAATAATAACAAAAAGGACCCTTAAGATATGATGAAATGAACGTGTAAATATCTTTTATGTTTTATATCCTCTAGCTATCACTAATTTTGCTATTTTACGAGAGACTTTTATTGGGTACCCATTTATTGAGTTATAAACATTTTAAGAAATAAACAAATATGTAAAATTTCAAATTGTATATGTTATCGCATTGCAGCTAAGATTTTACATCTCCCCTTTTCGAACTGCAAAGTATCTATGGTTCAGGTCGTTTTCGGGATATTTGTGTGATTTTATAGGCGTCAATTTGACCGATCTACGAGGGCAGTAAAAGGGTGGGTTTGATACAAGGGATGCTGTGTTGGATTGTAAAATACACAAGTATATCTTTTGCTTAAATTGATAGCGTTTCAGAGGAAAAATGCGCTTATCCAATAAGTTCTATTTTTAGATGTCAATTTTGATTTGGAAATTTGATTATATGGAATTTTGCAGATGTTTTTTTAAAATAGCATTAGTAAGTAGGTAATATATTTAAGAAATAATATAAATTCAATTACGAAAACCTTCACAGTTAAAAATTGCAGTTACATAGTCGATGAAGATTGTAACCTTACATAAGTATGCAAGCCCTATGTTATGGTAGTTTAGTAATTTTGAAACACAAATACTTACAAAATACAATCTGAAAACCCTAAAAACTGTAGATCTATGATAAAAGCAATAGATAATGTATTACAAATACGTTCATGGTTTTCCTGACATAACTCCGTTTTCGAACAACCCTTACCTATCAAATAGAACATTGATTAATGCATTCATATGGAAAAAATATTTAAAAAAATAACTTCTAGGTAATTTTTTAATGAGGTAAAATATCTTATCTAAATTCAAATTAATTAAGATTAGTCTAAACACTTCAGAGTAACAAAAATATACATCAAAATCTACATTCTATATAATCGCAACTAAGACTATGTAAAAGAAAAGTTAAGTCTTCCTCGCTTCTTCCACAGTGCCTTGCATCATCTTAACAGATAATAAGTATAACGAATACGCTTCCGTTTTTTCCATAGTGGAAAGGCCATCTATCTTCTTCACATTTCATACTATTCCCTTGTGTTTGGAATTATGACCTTGAAAAGAGATGGCTTAAACTTTTTTTCTAGAAAAACTAGCGATAAAAAAGCCTCGTAGCGACAGAAAGGCAAAAGGTTTTTGAAGCGTTCGGGAGTCTCATTGAAGGGCTTGGAGTTAAGAGATGCTACCTTTAGGGCCCGGGACACATTTTATCTGCGTTCCTCAGTGGATACGCAATCGAAGAAGAATTGAAAATAACAAAAAGGAACTAAGGGGCTTTGTTCCTTTTTGGTACGTATGTATCAATTCATTGGATTCAATCTACTTGAATTCAAGGTCACAAAGATCCAAAATTATTTTGTTGCTTGATAGCAGTGGCGGCTCGTGAGTTTCGAAACAGGTGAAGCGTTTTGCATTTAACCTTTTCTAGACGCAATCTATTCTTCAATCTTTCAAGGCAGCAAACTTGTTGATGAGATCATCATAAAATGGTTGAGTCCTTTTTCAATGGATATTCTTCCTAAATGTGAAAGTCTTTCCTGCGCTATTGAATTGCGCAAGTGTGATTTGATTTTTTTCAAGCGCGAGAAACTTCTTTCTACTGACGAACTTGATGATATGGTAAGAATCAGACAAAATAATTTATGAGCTTCTTTAAATATTTGTTTATTCTCGTGCAACAAAATCATTACTTCCTGGAGGTTCTTACTTCTATTTTGCTGATCAGAATATATAAGGTCTAATTCGTTTTTCAGTCTTGGCATGTCCGTAGTACTAAATAAACTGGAATATGTTTGTTTCAAATTATGAAGTTTTTCCGTCGCAAATAATTTAGAATATTCATCAAACTTAGAAACGTCAGCAAGAGAAATGAATAACAATGTATCCATGTCTTGAAATCTAGTGTCTATTTGCATCAAAATGGTATCTAAGATTTCATGAAATAGCAGCTTATAACTTTCGAATATTTGTTCGTTAGACAAGGCACCTCCAACTTGCCTTCTTTGATTAATGTGTATGTTTATCAAAGCTTCATTAAATATTGTCTTACATTCAGTTTCGATTCTTTTAACCTGAAATTTTCCTTGGATAATCTTAAATGACGTAAAAACTGAAAACACCGTCAAAGCAACTTAAAAATGCAACGTATAACCGATGCGACCCACCGTATCTGAAAGCTATATACTTATAGTGAATCGCTGTTCGTTTTCTTTAAAAACGCTTCTGGCTCGGCCAATATCGCCTGTGTTTGTACTGCATACGACCGCGTAGGAAGTCTGTTCATGTCATGGCAACGCGTCTTTCTTGTTGAAACATTTGCCTAGAATTTTCATGTCGCTTCAACTCAATGTTAAGATTAGTGCGTTCGTTTTCGTCCATAAGAGGGGCAGGTAGAACGTCTGTGATTTGTGTTTTGAGTATCTCATGCTAATTGCATTGCTCTCGTAACTAATTTTATTCAAGATTTTACTATTTTACACTAAGAAACGAAATTACTTAAGTAATTAAATATTAGAAATTATTGAAAGAAAAAATAGGTGAATCGGCGCTTCACTTGCTTTACCTCAATAGCCGCCACTGCTTGATAGTGGAACAAGACTGAAAAGGTGCATTTGCAGATTTGTGAAGAGGAGTAAGGAGGCACTGAACAAATTTTTCCTGCAAAGAAATGTCGGTGAGAAACAAGAGATAAGCATCTAATCTGTTCAAACTCGATAAATGAATGAAACTGAACTGCTAAAAGTATCTAACATTTACCGACCGCTACGAGATTGGAGAATGTGACAGAACAAAACCTTAAGAAGAGACTGCTGACGGTCACCTTCAGTCTTCTCTTGTTATTTTTTAATATCTCGAGAACGATTGATCGTACGACGATGAAACTTTCTAGGTTGGGCTAAAGGAGCCTCAATTGAATGAGGAAACACGTCTGCATAGCTGCCAGATCGCCGAATGGGCGCGATAACTACCCCAATTAAAGTTTTTTTCAAAATTCTCCATAAATGCAAATATTACCCTCTAATATAATGAAGCTGTGATTCTCTTTGAATTAAACCACTAAGTTCCTACGTAGGACTTGCTACGTCTATACTAAATGTGAAGACCGTCGTTTGACTTCATTGTAAAAGCTAACTAACGGCAATTAGGATGAATTTCCTTAAGAAAATAACGTATGACATAGACCAAATCAGCAAGTCACAAGCAAGTTTGAAGAAACCGATTACACAATTAATTAATTTTTTCCTTATGATTCCTTTCAAGTATTGTAAAAACACACGGTTTTGAAATTAACAAACACATTACTGGACTATTTTAACAAATTACTAAAGCTGCGATTCTAGGTCAGTAGGTGGGTAGTTGAATTCGGAAATAATTCAAACAAAGGTGAAAACGTTTTTAATCACTTTATTTTAAGTCAAATATGAATATCCTGAGTTTTCCCACTCCGCCGAGATGAGCGCTGGTGGTTGTCAAACTTTTTAGTGAAGAAAGGGACGTTTCTTCAGTTTTTCAAAATAGATAAAAAACAATTCATCCAATCAAAACAACAAAGTTGTAAAGCATTAAATTCTGTTTAAATTGAGTACCAATACCTAAAACGTACTTCGGTTATAAAGTTACTATCTTTCTACAAAGTTGCCGTTATTTTTCCAAATTTTGCTAGTAAGTGCGATTTTCTCTATAGCTGCATTTTTCGAAGAAAGTACTTATTTGAGGAAAAATAGCTCTATGTAAATGTTGAGTGCTAATACATGAAAAGTATATACATAAGGGTATACAGTCTTGTGGTGTAATTTTTTTTACAAACCCATATTTATAGAAAAGCAATTGTACAAAGGTAATAATAAGTAATAGTATGTGGTAACACTAGAAGTATGTAGTAATAAGCAACTGAAAATCAATAATGTAGTACCTAGTGAGAACAATTCACAAGACTATTATACATAGAACATTATTCATTAAGGCAGTGAAGTCAAAAATTATTCAAGTATCACTCGAACTTTGCTGATTATGGTGGGTTTGCATGTACATTTTCCATGCTCTCTGCAGTTTGCTCTACGTCACTCTCTTCTTAGTCATTTTCATCCTCACTCAGTGTTTCCAATTGCTTGTGTAGTAAGTCATCGTCCTGCCTTTCTACGCTGGTCTGAGTGTGAATGGTTGGCGGGGAGTTAGTGCACGACGTTCTTTTGCAGTTAATGCACAAAACGGAACACTAAATCCCTGTTTTCCTACAGCTTTGCACCCTTTTATGCATCTGCATGATATTGTCTTGAGCAAAAATTGAAGAACTGGTTGTTTCTTTGTGGTCACTGAAAGTAGGCCAATGTTTGTGCTTCTCCATCCCCAATCTAATGGTTTTTTCGAGTTTCCATTCCATGTTGGATTTTGTAGGTATGTCCTCAAAGAATACTTATATCCTGCATCGTGTGTTGGAGGCAGAGAAGCCAAATTGAAATTTGTTTTTATCAGTAATTTGGCAAGAAGTGTATAACCTCATGGAATCCAATGACCTTTTACCACCTCCATATAGAGCTACTAGAAATTTTTGTGAGATGAAAACCTTACAATTAAATGCAGTTCTGCAGTATTCTTCTTTTCTAAAATTCCGTACCTCTCGTTGATGGAGGGAGGTCTTGCCAAGATGGGAGAATGGGTGGAAGCGTTACATCGGGAGGAGGGATCCCAAAATCCAGTGTTAACTTCGGAAGAAAATAGTAACTTTATAACCGAAGTCATTTTTAGATATTGGTACTCATTTTATGCAGAATCTAATGCTTTACAACTTTTATACAGATTGTTTCTCATTTATTCTGAAAAAACTGAAGAAACGCCCCTTCCTTCACTAAAAAGTTTGATCTAACCACCAGCGCTCGCCTCGGCGGAGGGGGAAAACTTAGGATATTCATATTCGACCTAAGAAAAGTCATTAAAAAACTATCCACCTTTGTTTGAATTATTCCCGATTTCGGGATTTTTCCCCCTGGCTACTGGTCTATTTATCCAACACAACCAAATGTTACATAGCACTTCCACAAAGATGTAAAGTTTCAAAACTTCACCGTGCTTGAACCTTGTCTATTCAGCATCGCATACCTGATGAAATTCAAATGGAAACAAGACATATTGACAATGAAAAGAAGGGAAGGTTTCTTCAGCGGACAAGAATTTTTCTAAAAGATAAACCATGGTAACATACATTAATTAGTTCAATAAGCCTCCAAAATAAAAAGAGAAGAGATCTATCTTTCTTCCATATCTGCCTTTTTCACGCAATATATTCGTCCATCCTTTCATTTTTCTGATTTACATCTATTTTTTTTGAATTAAGTAGACCTAGTTCTAAGTATGGTGTTAAAAATTTTTTTAGTTCTGTGGAGGCTATTTGGAATCTGCTTTCTGATTGTTTTTGTTTGGCATCCCATAATTCTTCCCATCATTTTATTGTTAATAATAGTCCTCTATCGACCCAAAAAGTATTCGACTTTAAAGTGAAGTGAACTGTTATAATATTTCTCATATATGTAATTATGCTTGTAAGATTGCACGCATGGCACCCTGAAGTATAAACGTAGATTGGTATCATTGCTATTACAGTTACTTAACTATAAAGGTAAGCAGTTTTAAATTCTTAGCTTTTGTCTTTCTTCATCCAAGCCTCAGGGCTGCTTGAGCAGCATTTTTAATCATATGAGCTACATTGAACCTACTAAACTAGTGCACTTGTTGGAGGAGGAAATTGAAACTCGGAAAACCAGTTACTTGATGATTTCCTTCCTCCCTTCCCACAGGTATGTTCACCTTTCCATATGCAAAAATTTTATTTCTCTGCTTAAGTACTTAATTTACTTTCAGAGCACACCTGCCTGTTGTCTCCATTCTTCCATCTCTCTACTGTCACTTTCTCCATCTTCCTGGTGGGCGACCTCTATTCACCATCACAACCCACCAAATTTAAAAGTTTAAAACTTTAGGGTGGTCACATTCCATTTGATAATTAGTTTAGTGATAGATTTATGATGCACTAAAGTTTAGTTGACATTCAATATCAATTCCATCTGAACTTTCTAGACTTGGTTTACAATACCGTTAATTAAAAATAGCTTTCTGTTAGCCAAATCAAACTTTTGGCCCTCGTTAGTTTACATTTTTTCTGATTTTTCTTTTAATTTCTATAAAGGGTTAAAAGTTGCTAAAGATTGTGTTAATTGCAAAGCATTGACTAATGAATAGAATTTAGGATTGTCGATGTAAGAACTCAAACGAAAAATCTTAATTTAAAAGAAATAATGTGGCAAGAGAAATAAAAGTTGATTAAGCTTAAGCAACGACAAATCAAAATTTATTTTAAATACATTTTTACGCATTGACGTTAATTAGTAAATTTATCTTGTTTAGAAGATTGTAAAAAATTCCAACAAAATTAATGAAATAGAAAATTCTGTAGAGTTAGGTACATAACTGAAAACTCGATATGCCCTTTAAAGTTCCAAATCGAGTCGCTTGTTGAACTTCCGAATTTCCTTCAGGAAACCTCAAGTTTACCCCTTAAATCTACTGGCCAAGTGGGCAGATAAAAAATAAGAAGAATGCCCTTTTATCCCCTAAATTCAGTCTATTTTATTCCCCTATCTGTCACTATCGTTGTTTGGGGATATTTATCGTTTAGAAAGTGGAGACGTCTGTTCGCGAATAGCCCATCCATCGAATTTTCGTTTAGATTGATTTATTTCGACATTCTACTTTGAAAAATTCCTTAAGCTTAAACAAGCCTTCGGTTATTTTTATCTCTATTCCACGCGTAACCACATAAACGTTTTCAAAGTACGCAAATGTTACAGCAGTTAATGGTTGTTAATAGTTAGCGGTTTACATTGCGTTACGAATTACCAACATACATTTCTATCAAACAACTAATATACATGTCAATAGAAGCTTGACAGGCGATACGGTCACGTGATGTAACGTGATGTACTGCCGCCGACTGTCTACAATTAGTTCGCCCATTAACATAGTTCGCATATGCAGATTACTATACATATGTCACTTTAGACCTATTGAACTGGTACAGTCTGCTTAATAAAACCATTAGTTCTCTTATCTCGATATTGTAATTTAATTAAATGATTAGAAGAAACTTATAATCCTCGTTCATTTTTAACTGAGACTAGTGTTTTAAACTTCAAATATTTATTAAGTTGTCATCTGTAAATAACCATAAAAATTTAATTTTCGCTAGATAATTTTCCAAAAATATACAATTTATGAGTACCTACTTAAAACTCTCTAAAATATTAACTAGCTCCCGAATAAGACCATAAAATATTTAAAATCAAGTTAACCGCAACTTTAGAAAACGCTCCTTTTAAATGGCTGCTCTGCGTGCATCTTCCAAAACTGATGAAGCTTTAAACATCTACCAAAAAGTAAATGTCACATCGTCATATTTTCGTCCTTCAATTTTCTTCCGGGATCAATGAAGGTGCGACTGAGATGAGAAATCGTTAAGAGCCAATTACCCTCAAAAAATTTGTAATATATTAAGATTCTATCACATCGTAAAGTATTTTAAAAGTTTAAACTTTACGAGCTTCCTATCATACGAGCTTATCGCAAGTTTTAGTACTCGACTGGGACAAATTTTCAAGACAGTAACTTAACGGTAGTTACGCTTAAGGAAAATTCTAAAATTGCAACAAATTCTTAACAAAATTCCAGCGAAACGCTGTTTCTTTTTCAAATTAACGTTTTAGTAGTTTGCAAGAAGGTAGTTATGCAATAGTAAGGTCTAAAGTATCGTTAGAGTGATTTTAAGCCGATCCAAACATTTGTGGGTTTTAGCAATGCGCTATAATCGGATATGATGGTGGATTTATGAGTTTGGTTGTCATAGGACATGTGATAAGTCGATTATAACCTCCAAACGGAACGGCTACTATCGGTAATTAAGCATTTCCTAATTGTACCTGTCCGCAAACATACATCAGTTTTGACGGCAGATGTCGGTGCTATAACTCATTTGTTTATGGTTAATTACCTTTAACATTGCTCATTTATTATTGCAACTCATTAAAACAATTACATGTTTGTGTTAAATATCTGCACTGGTTATATTTATCTTCGTATTGAATTTATGAGAAAGCCATACCAGTTGGTTAATTCACATTCCTTGTTCGTATTTAGTAATACAATTCAAACAGATCTGAAACCCAAATACCTATCAATTTCAGTATCAATTACAGAGGGAGACATTGATAGATAATGGTTGATAGATGTGTCATGTGTTACTGCACAATTGCATCTCCAATTGCATTGATTGAATTGATTTATATCTGCAAACGTATAGAGCAAGTGATACGGTAATAATTATTAATGCGGATCATGTACGTGCGGTACATCCTGTTTCACGAACATAATACACACTATAGCGTACGGTATTTATGATACACGCATTCTGTTCTAATTTAGAAATCAATCATAAGGGGGATTCAACTGCATTATTGGTGATTATACTTAATACTAATCTGCTTTGATCATTTTTATGTAAGAGATAATTCTATGCTGTTTCTTACAGGAATCATGTTTAAATTTAATTAACTTATCGGCGCTAAACGTTAACAAATTTTACTTTCTTTAGGTTTCTCAGACAAAGCATGAATACATAAAAGGGGAAGAAGTTTAGATTTGATTTGTAATAAACATTACTCATATTAATTACCAAGTACGATGCAGTAATAAAACATGTTTTTGTTGACATTTGCTGTATTTTTCGATTTTTGAGACTCACGGTAAAATTCATTTTAAATGCTTTAAGGTACGGTAAAATTAAAATAGAAAAGTGTTGCTGCTACGCCTATGTCACTGATATGTCAAGTTTCGATTATATTCACAATGAGATTAAAAACATAAATTAGGTATTTAGGACAAATTTGAAACTCCAAAATGCAAAAGATGTTTGGAAAATCTAACACTAATATTATGTGCAGAAACTACTCTATTGAATATTGTACACAAACCGCCTCCCTTGAAAGTTCAATTTTTCCAGAATAATACAGAAAAAAAGTGAAAAAATCAATTATTACTAAATGTAAGCTATTTGACGTTCAACATACCAATGTAGCAAATTTCATTAATTGTTTCGACAGGAAGAAAGATCAGTTGTGAATTTGCATTTTTGGGAATCCGTTCTTTGATATCGTGCTGATGACATCATTAACAGTTATTACTGGTACCCTTCAAATATGTAAGAGTTGGAGAGATAATCATTCTCTTTCAAAATGATCAAACTTAACCTTTTAACTATCACGTCTTGGCATTTCTAACGAGATGAAACTGAGTTAGGTGCTCCTCGCTTTACGTAGTCCAAGCATAGTGCATACTTGGTTTACTTTTTGGCATCTTATAAGTCGATCAAATGGAGGTCCAAATCGGCGTCTCTCAACCTGTGATGGTCTACAGAAATAAAGCAGTCCGTGAATGTATATAAACAATATCAAACAGAAATAGTAAAGAACTCCCAATAATAAAATGTGACAATGTCACAATCAAGTTACTTGGGTTCTCGTGGTTCGATTTGACTGACCAGCATGAAAATCGAACCGTCATATATTTTTTTTATAAAAAACGCGGTTATTTTTCTCAATTCTGGTAAAGCAGTAATGAGTACTTTACCTATAAATTAATTACTATATCAAAAGATACTTGATCGCATTTGGCAATTTAAAATCTTAGTTAACTTTCTTTTCCACTGAAACTAGATTTTAATGATCGGGTATGCGACTGAAGTCTACCTGTACATATTAGATGACTGTGCATTATACGAAACAAGCAGAATTGTTGTATTTTGTTTCCTCTTATTTTGTTTTGTTTTACATATTTTAGTGTTTAACATCAGTAGTGCGCAAATACGCAAATGTATTGTTTGGAAAATTCGACATATTTTAAGATTCTACAGGCTTCAACAAAAGTCTGTATTTCAAATCATATCTACTGCAAAGTTTCAAGAATAATATCTTTTTAATTATCAAGCAAAGGTTTTGTCTAATTTGATCTTAATCTAGAGAGTGTAAAGGAAGCACCTTTCAACCATTTACTTTTGTGAACAACCGGTAGGCGCACTTAACAGAGGCATCACTAATTGGTGATGACTCGACGTTACAGAAACACATCATATCTTGTACCCCGATTCTCAGATTATCTAAAAGGACAGATAACTAGAGCACTCCCTTGCAAAGGAAATCTTTGAACCTTTAAGAATTTTTGAAATTGCAATTTAATTCTCAAAGTATTTTCAGTCATACCTGGTGACACTAACAGTTCTAATAGTTCTGAGCCCTTTTTCCTTTAAAAGTAGTTGAGCCCTTCTAAGCATTTCTTTCTGAATTAAAATTTTTGCAAATAGAAAAACTATAAACCTTTTATATAAGATAAAAGGTTGTTCTAACTTATAGTGAGGTTTATTAGATCAATAAATAAAGCCAAAAATTAATACTGTCTGTCCATAAATAAAGTTTCAAAAATTCGTGCAAGCATTGACTATCATACCTCTTTTTTTCTGGCTAAGGCCCTAAAACTGCTTTAGCTAGGAGTTTTGATTGTGATCAAAATTGTTGACGTTTGTTTCCAAAATATCGTTTGCTTATTATTGTTAGTTTATTTCTACTACTACCGTTATTCTCACAGCAATATCTCCATATGTGTAAGTATCTCCAAATGCCATTAAGTGTAGAAACTATGACTGCTATTGTTGCGTTGATTGATGATAATGGAAGTTAATATCACGTCGGCGCCGTGCATAGATTTGAGGTATCTCTACTTGTAAGTTTATTACAATGTGTTTACGTACGTTATCTGCATACAATCAAAGACACTAGAGAGCAGGGATAGAAGAGACAGATTTAATTACGCTGACAGACCTGCAGCAAGATTACAACTTGTACGACAAAATGCAAGTTGGATTGAAAACGGTTAGGGGAAAGTTTTGTTTACAGATAAATCAAACTTCTGACCGCAGTCTCCAGATAGAAGTGCCAAAGTGTGACGACAAAGTAGAAAATGCTATGTATCTTTTGTACCTTCATTGACGGAGTCAGTTTATACTAGGGGAAGTGAAAATGTGATTACGAATTTAAATAACGGCATGTACTGAGCTCTTATATTGAACCAGGAAGCTCACCAAATGCTGACAGATACATTAATGAAACATTACTAGACTACTGCTTTCTGATGTATGCTAATGTACAACTACATGTAGCTAACATGGTTAGGCAATATTTAGACGTTGTCAATGTAATCTAAATGAAATGATCTGCACGAAGTCCGTACATGAACCTTATTGAATCTGCTAGGAAAAAAAATTGAAGTTGCGCCCGCTCTCAATACACTTTAGGATTTGCTTATTAGCACTTTTGGAAGAATAGGTGGATGCAGCTCAGGATGAAATATAACATTTACTTAGTAGCCTGCTCAGGAGAAAGGCTTCAGTATTCAGGCTCATAGTGTCCGATATTGATGTTTGGTGTATTTGGGGTAAAATGGTATTTTAATTCATTATTCTTTGTTGGCATTTAAAATTTGTTATTTTAATTGCTCCTTTTTTCTGTTAGCAAAATAATTAATACGTACTCGCCAGCTCAACAAAACTGAGACAATTAACGATACTTTTGTAAAAATATTAGATGACACGTGACCCGCTTTTAATGCTGGTCAGTGTATCTATATTTAATTCCTTAAAGCTAAAAATCTGATTTACTTGGCGGTTTTTAATGATCACAACACGGTGTTGCTTTAGTGGCGATACGAACCAATCTCAAGTCAGAAGAGCCATTTATGATAGTAATGTGCTTTCAATATAGTTATCTATCAATTCACTAGATAAAAAACCTAAACCATAAAAGTAATAGATATCTTCAGTTTATATATATTCAAATAGGTGCTACTTTGTCAAACTGCTGACTATTGTTCTGTTCTTAATGGAAATGTCTTACGTACTAGACTGCCAAGATTATACATTTGGGAGCCTGAAACTTTAATTTATAAATAGATTGATAGCGATTGGTGTTCAGAGCAGTAGAGTATAGTTTTTAGCTATCATATGTTGACGTTTGACTTGGGCAAATTATCTTTTGATTTTTTTTTCTGTAATACTATGTAGTATGCGGTTGTTTAAAGGTACAGATTATTATTGATCCCTACAAATGGAACACTCTGAGCATGTACATATAAAAAATAAAACTTTTAGCAAGGGCCCTTTGTTTGCTGAGCCAAATTATTCTTTTTAATAACCTTATCATGGAACACACTACAATCGACGATTCCCTATGTAGTGCAGTCTACAAATAATTCTATATGCTGTAGGACAAAGAAATATCTTTGCTTCATACAAAATTTTTTGAAAAATGGTTATTATATTTTTTCTTCATTGAGTTGCTTTGTGAATGCCGCTTCCTGAAAATGGTCAAAGTAATGTTGCATCAGAACCTTTTTGACGCCTGGCTATGAAGTGATTTTTCTAAAACTTGCTCTTTTAGTACCATTATATAAATACGCTTTGGATGCACATATCCTTAGTAGCCAAAAGATTTAAGCGCCCATATTTTAGTGAATCTTCAAACTGATATCTCTGATATTGTTAAGACTAAAAAACCTTGAAACTGTCAGAATCTAAATTTTTATTAAAATTACTGAGCAATATCGATAGCTTCTTGAATCAAATGTTTTTATACTGTTTTCTGATTTTTGCCAATTAATTAGTGCATATGGTTTGTTTCTGAGGCAACCTAATATTTATCTTTTCCAAGTGTACTTTTCAATGTCTTACAGTAGTAATTCTATAGATATTAGGTAGTGCTTGCAATGAAGGACTTGACTCTTAGGCTCGATTAGTAAGTAGTGGAATTTATGCACGTAGGTTTTATTTGTCCTTTCAGTATACAACACTATAATCTTAAAATTGCGTGGAATTTAGAACTTTTCAAGTATCATTTAACACTTTAACACGTAATACTGAAAACGTTTTAAAATTAATAATAATTAATACAAGATCTATTATAAGAGTTGAATTAGCTAACTAGAACTAGAATAAATATGAACAGATTAGAAAATAAGGCCCTAATGATGGACCTTACTCTCTGACCTTCTTTATTAGCTAATTAAACTCTTAAAATAGATTTTGTAATGTTAGTTGTAGTAGTGCCAAAGAATTAGGCCTAGTATCAGTAGGAAGCTGACTGCTGCTTGTGAATTCTCCTTGTTTCTATTTTTAAGACACCAACCAAAACAACTAAGTAGTCAACTGAAAAGCGGAATCGCAGAAAGAAATCTAGACCCAAAACGATTACTCACGTGTTCAGGTAAGACTCTTTGAATAGGCTGTATTAACACTAATTTCGAAGAAGTAATGTTGGGAAAGCCTGAACAAACGATACAACTCAAGGTTGCCAATAAACGAGTAAGCCGATATAGGTACTATATGAGAACGAAGATTCGTAAGCAAAAGTGTCACTACCATCTAATTTAAACTTAAAAATGCTTTAGAGAAATTTATTTTTATTTCGACAGTGAATGGTGTAACAGCATATTGTTAGTATCCCTGAGATTTAAAGCATTTATTAATTTTGTAAAAAAAGACTAAAACGTATTTGTCAGTTTTCATTCATTATCTATGATCATAATAATTAAATCTTGGTAATAACTACATATTTAGATTCCTCTCATAAAGTCTGTGACCTCGGCCGGCCATGAAAGACAAAGACAAAAAATTGTTTGTATGCCTAATTGACTTTTTTTCTCTTTTATGGCCAACTGACTACACAAATTTTATGAATCACTCTATATAAGATTTCCTTTGAAAAAAGTTTCAAATACTTACGAAATCGTACACTGAATTTACGCTACGATTTCAATATTTAACATTAGCATTATTTATAAACACGTTTTGATTAATTATTGTCAGCTTCTAGACAAGTAAGTAATTAAACATATTTTACCATTACACCCTAAGTTTTCATAAGTTACATCATTATTATCCTTTACACTTTCATACAGACCCGAATAAGATAAATAATATCTTCTGATACATCTAGAACGTCAGAATGCGCTCTTTTATGGGAATTTATAAAGCTTACATGAGTATAAAACTTTTCGAAATTAACTGCAGCTTGACCTTAGTGTTTGTGTGTTCGTATACATTCTCCAGCAATTTAGTGTAATGGCAAATCGTAGATATTTGGAGGAAATCGCAGGCTTAGGCCATAATACTAATTGGAGTAGTATCGTAAACCTAACCTATCTGCAGCAGGCAGCCACTTAGCCCTACATCGGTAAAATCGGTAATCAACCCGCTGTCTATAACCCATACCCACACTTTCATTTATTTTTACTACATTTTTAGTCGTCCCCTTTTCTGTAACTCAAATATCCGCTACACTCTCATGTATTCTCATACTTAACTCTATAGCAGAGGCTTAATAAATAATTTCACAACTCATTAATTTACAAAAGACAAATTTAAATTTCAACATCTTTTTATCAAAAAGTAGTATAGTTTTCCAACTAATAATAAATTTGTTATTAATTAAATAAATTCATATTTGTGATTTCAACCATCAGTTTTACCTTAATTAACAGGAAATGTGTATCTATATTTACCTCCCGCAATAAAATTGAACATTGTAAAATGTAATAGTTAAACATGAAGTAAAGTGGTTGTAATTTTGTTGGAAACAATCAACTGTGGGACCCAATCGGCAATCTTGGAAATAACGAAAGATCGTAACCTAAACCAGGCAATTCTGTTTTACGCCCGGAACAACTGATAATGAGCTGACCGGGGTTCGAACGCTAACCTTAGTCTTCAATTGCTTCGTTTAATGGCAACACTCGCATTTACTGACCCTTCCACATCACCGACTACTCAATCGCTTTCAGTTTGCTCTTACATCCCATTTATACATTGTTGATCAAGGAAATAGACTTAAATAAGCTTTGCTTTGTTGGTTTCCATTTAAATCTTAAAATTTGAAGTTTTCTAGCTTAATATTTCTATTTAACAACTTCTATACTATATTTTGTCACCATATGATTGAAGTATTGATAATTATTGTAATTTGTAGGTTCTGCAATTGCAATTGTTTCTAAATTTTAATTAAATACAGTAACATAAATGAAAAATAGTTTGACGTAGGTATAATTTTTCTTTATTTCTTACTAAACTAACAAAAACAAGTTTGGTACTTTTTCTCTCTCTCTCCCTCTTGAAGATTACGCTAATACCTAATCTATAAAATGTGAGATCCTCAAACTTTAATTTTCAAAAAATTTGTTTTTTCAAACTTGTTTTTTAGAAGTTTATCATGTCCACTTTAGTTTTACCAAATAAATACTAGTAACTTAAAATATGAAACTACTGAAGTTGTTGAGCTACCTTAAATAAATACCTATGGTACGAAGATGCTATTGACAATATGTAACACCTAGGGGCTTTTTGGAAATTTGCTCAACAGTCAAGTATTTTCTAGTTTATTTTACTAACCAATTATAGTTCTACCTACAAACTCTTTCTTACTTTCCTTATTGTCACAACATTTCAAAGCCAACTATCCGTACCACTCTTTGCATTGCAAGGTTTGCATTGAACAGGTTCGTTTCCCATTCCAGTATTTAATAAAAGTACTAATTCAGATGGAGATCCTGACTGTTGCAAATCAAATCAAACAAGACAAACTCTGATAAAATTGGCATGTGAATCAAAGTTCCAATCCTGTAACACTTTGAGATATTTACGTCAGGATTTATGCTGCGGTGATTTATAGTGGAATAAGATTTGCTATTAAATTTAATTAGAGCGAAAACCTAAACCAGACGAATACTGAACTCATCCATACTTATAACAAGTTATTTTACTAAATAATTGACTAAACTTTGCTTGTTTCTGATTCTTTACTTCATACTTATTCCATAAAAAAGCGTTTTTGGAAAGATTATATGTTCAATAAAGTCCAAAAAGCTTCAATTTCGTTATGGTTGATCAAACACAAGCAATAAGATAAATAAGTCTAAAATTTTTCGATCTTTCGCAATTGAAGAGTGAAAGTTAATAAAGGGCAAAGTGCCAAAAACAGTAAATATATATTTTGGTCTAAATGTGTTCAATAAGGAGTTGCTTACCAAGAAACTGTCTATTCTAGAAAAACCTTAATTTAAATTAAATATTAAAATCTATTGACTTATCTCTGCTAAAATTAAATTTTAACGCTTCTGAAAGTTTTGCTTTTTAGCACTTAGCATCCTATTCATTTCCGCTCTTGAATAATTGCACTACGCGGGACTTCCAAATAGAAATTAAAACACTTCATGACAATCTTTCTCGATAATGCTAAGCATCTAACCTCGCAACTGCAGAACAGCTTTGAAGTAACATCATTTATACACTAATGTGTTTTACTTTTCGTTTTCTTTGTACCAAATTTTCATCCATCCTACTAGACAGTCTACTGAGATTTTTCCAACGGTACGGAGTATCAGAAACGTTGTTTTTACTTTTCTATTCCTATGCTATAGCTCACTGCCTGTAACTGGCATTTTGCAAGATTGTTTTACCACTCAAAGGCTGATGAAAATCTACGGTTGTTCTGTGTAGGTTGTGGGTTTGAATCAAAAATTGAAAAGGGGACGCCAATTCAAATTTTTGGAAATTTCTTTTATGTAGGCGCTTTAAGAAGAACGAACGTTTAAAACATAAATTTAAATATTCTGTAAGTTGAAAATAAATGTACTGCTAACTATAGATCTGTTTAATACTGAGTAAGCTTAAATGAATCTTTGGAACCATTGCCTTTAGGTATAGAATCGCTCTAGATCTAGTATAACTTCATTCTCTGCTATTGGTATTGCTCTCACAGCAATGCTAGTTTTCAAGCAGGTAGTTTCTTTGGGACGTGTTGGTTTTGATTATCTTTATGATTCATAATGTACTTTACTCTAGGTCGAAAGACTCCATTTTATATAAAATATCCAGCTGTCTTTTATTTATTACTTGCTGTCACCTTATTATGGACTTCGTCCACAATGATTCTTGAAAGAATTGGAAAAGAAACTGTTTTAGTAACTCAACCTTTCAGTCATTCTATGTAGACATGTAGACAACGTCCGGTGATAAGTATTAATCCTTGATCTGCTGCTTGCTATAAAGCGTTTCTAAAGATACCATTTGAAGAGATATTCCATAGTTGCTTTCAACCCGTAGTGTCTTAAAGATAGTGACCGTATAAACTTTCTTCAATATTGAAAAATACACTGAGGCTACTCCTTTGTAAAAGTAATTTCTAACTAGAGAATAGTGAAGGCTGTAAAATTTGTTTTCGATCATCCGGCCAAGATTGAGTAATCTCCAGGAAAATTTATGTCTAACAGGGATCCTAATAACTTTTTTTTGGATGTTGACTATGACTATTTTGATCTACGTAGTGATCCTATCGTTTGCTTTGTTTTGTAATTTAGAATCATTATCGGTTTGAGACACAGCAGTATTTTGATCACCAAGGTGCTCCTACCGACTGATTCATTTTTACAGTTAGCACTCTATCCTATGGCGTTTAAGAAGTTGCCTTAACGGTATTCGTGGTTGGTCTAGATTTCTGAGCCAGACTTCAAACTTTTGAAACACTGCATATAAGTAAACCGAAAGAAATTTTGGGTAAATTTGTAAGACGTTACCCAAAATTGATGTTTGTCACGTCATGGGCAAATCGTGAAATATGGTAGGGTATGGAGTACCCAAAAGTTATTATATAATCAGATTTTACACTACAGGAGAACAATTTTGATAACGTGTACACTAACAATAAGTGTACCGGCGTGTATGGATCACTACTCACGACAACATTGCTGGAGAAAATGTTTTATTAGAGAACTATTATGGTTAAGATTATAAAATGGGCAAAAACTAATCCATCTATTTTTTTCTCTGATGATATTCATGTGGATTCAGTGTTTGCGATTGTGCTATTTATAACAATCTATGACACAGAGGAGTCAGGTTTGAAGAAGCATATTTTACTTTATCCTATTTAAAGAAAGCATTAAAAAATGGGATGGAATATAGCTGTCTGCTGTGCGCAAAAATAAGAGACCAAGACAGTGTTCAAACTCAACCAAATCATCAACTGTAGTTTATAATTGGGACTCTATCAGATAAGCCCACGTATGCCTACGTATACTGTTCGTACTGTCTATCTCATTGATTTTCTAAAATAACTGACAGAAAAGATCAATTAAAGAAAATGAAAAGTTTGAATATTAATTTTCATAGTTCAGAAATATGTGGAACCAAGTTAGAAAGCAATAAGTACGAAATGGAGGAACACAACCATAAGTTCTTTTAAATTTAGTCTTTCAAACATTATTTGCAACGTTTAAAAGTCGAGAGAATGAAACAGCTATTTGATTTAGTCTATAAAAGTTTTCCAACGCACATCCTGTACACTCTTATTACAATAGTTAGTGCGACTTCTATACGAGAGCCTATTTCAAAAACGTAGAATAAAACGTAAAGGTTTTCAAACCTTATATAAATTAATTCAAAAAAATAGCATTTTCAAGTCGTAATACACAAAGGTAAAATTATTTTTCTCCTTATTCTACTACAAAAAAGACCTTATACGCGTTCTACAGCAAAAGGTGGACATATATGCATAATATACCAATTCTATAATAAATAAAAGTAAGTAAGTAAATAAAGAACATAACAAGAACTGGCTGTTTGTAGTTTTGCATTTTAACGCAAGGGTAGAGTAGATTCATCATATACGTAAGTATGATGACAAGATTTGTTGGTTTTATTATTTTAGTCTACAATTGTATTCGGAAAACCTTAATATCCTCATAAATTCTCATTAAATGTCTAAATTTATGTGCGTGCGTTGTTTGGACCATATGGTTTTGATTTAAGATTTCGATAAGAGGCGTAATCCTTATATGATTTTCTTATCCTTAAATGAAAGGATGTTTTTTATTTTTAAATTAATTTGAAATGATAAAAACCTTCTTTTTAAAAATATTCCATTCATATGCACATCTAGAATTTGACAAATTAGGTTAAGAAATCTAAACATAAATCTGTCAAACGTGTACGGATTATTTATATATTATTTTCAAAGGAAATCCGCTAAAATATTATTAATCCATAATTTAGGGTTCTAAGCAGTTAAGTATCAGTACATAAATCTAGGTAGACAGCATGTCGGTGTGTTATGACCCACCAATCTCTTAAAATAACTCTCAGACATATAAATTCGTATAAACATGTAATGTACTTTTTGCCAAGGAAATTCTAAAGAGGTGAAACTTTCTTAAGCCCTAGTAAATAATTTAAAATTCTTATCACTTCTGTTTACTCTTCCTTAGCGTACTACACAACAGTTTGTAAGCTATAGATAAGTTAGTATGTCAAGTACCTTAAAACTTTGTTTCTTTGCAACATTATGAAATTATTCATAACTTATTATAGTTTGAACGTGATTAAAGTCAACAACATGCCAAAATCATTTTACATTAAAATCATATCTCATTATCAAAGTATTTATTCTTAAGTTGTAAGTCGTGAGTGAAAGAGTAATGCCTGTTCAGTTACACCTTGGTCTAAAGGGTAATTAAAACACATCGGTATAAATAAGAAATAACTTCTTGAAACACGTCCAAATGATGGGTAATATTGCTAATCTAAATTAACAAATACTCAACCGGTGCTGCGGGACATTTGTAAAACCCATTTAAATATAGATCAGAGAAACAGACATAACTATCAAACTAGAAAATTTTAAAAATGTTGCTTGGTATTTCAGTATTTCATTTTCAATTAGTAAGTAAATTGTAGTTTGCAATATTGGCGAACATGATAAAAACACCTAATGAAAGTAACATTTAAAAAAAAAATTAAAAATTGAGCAGTTGCAAAACTTTATTTCCTGAAGGGAAACGAAGCGCTTAAGATTTCCTTATCCTTAACGATACTAATCTGTTACATTTACAGTCTTTCAGCATTTTATATGGCTTTGATAACTTACAATCTTATTATTAATCGATAGAAGTTATTAGAAGAGCAAAAGCTTTTTGATTCGAAATAATTTGATTCTGATCCCACAGTACCTTTTGGGTAGCTTTAGTGAATATGAATAATATGCCAAAAGCAATCAGCTAAAACACTTTCTCAACGAGGTACAACTGCGCAAAGAAGGTCAGAATTTTCATTTATAAAACATAATTGAAGTATATAAGTATAGATCTTGTTTGAGATTCCAAACTAAAAGCCTCTTTCTATGAAGGAAACAAGTTTTTGCAAACCTGGTGTAAATCACAAATTGTTTGATTTCAAGTTTGATATTTATGTTCAAAATCGAACCAAATCACTGCACTGTTGTAATGACTACCGATAATTTGCTGAAATGTCGCACTTGTCACAATTTTTCACTTTGAAACTAGTTACGAATATAATAGGAATTATATAGACAATCAGACGTGATATACAGAATGCTCTGAAAATGAATGAGAGGAGTTGATTAATTAATTCAGGATTTATTTTAGAAGCAGTAAGGATATAGTTATAAGCGCCTCTATAGTTAATTGCTCTTAATCCCTGCAACCCTTTTTTTTCCAATTTTCTTCTTTTTCGTTCTGCGAGATGATGGCATAGTTCTCGCAGTTTAATTATACTCTGCAAAACTGTAGATACTAAGCCTCCACAGAAACACAAGAGTTATCTGCTTTGTCTAATTTCTATCTTTCACAAAACACTGATAGAGGCGAGGAAATACTGTTCTTGGGCAGGGATATTATATCAGATAAGTGACATCGGATGTATTGAGCTGTATGTAGATGAAAAACAGCACGGGGCAGTACCGTATTGTATTTTTTCATAATTGAACATTTAGTTAATGTACAACTGGAAGGTTCCATAGACGTACATGAAATAGAAATAATAGAAAAATTACAATAAAATGAAACTTGTAATGATTGATTTAACTAATTTCTACGCATTCAAAGGGGGTAGTCGTTATAATCTCCAATCTTCAGATACCAAAGCTTGGCAACAGTGCAAAGTTGCATTTTTCTCATATTACTATAAAAGTTATTGAATATATCTTCTTTTGGACATTTATGGCAATGCTTATCTAATTTCATTTTTAGTAATTAGACGTGAATGCTAATCACGTAATAAAATTAGTTGGATAATCTTACCATTGATAGTATTCTAAAGGTCTAACTATTATGGTTCTAGTTGTTGATTATAGCAAAGTGGTATACATTGATGTCTTCGTCGAATAGTAATGGTAAAGTCAGGTTGAATTAAAGAAGAAGGTAGAAAAAACTTAGCAAAACAGATCAAAAAGAAGACTGATGCTGTCTTTGTTATAATGTGAAGATATTTGACAAAGTTCGTATCGATACTCACTTTCTGATTTATGTATTAAAATCTAGACTGCATATTATTTACAAACCTTAGATCCAATCAGTTTTGATCATCAAAGTTTGACTGAACTGAAGCATTAGACATAAGATCTGTATTTATAATTCCACTAGAATTCTAAGAATTTTGGTGTTTTCAAAATCAAATAAAAGCATTTTGTTCGACTTTTCACTTAATTAAATCATTCTAGTTTTTTACTGCAAGCCTCAATACCTTATTAGTATATAGCATGATATATTATGCAATTAAAGATGATCTCGAAAAGTCAAGATAATAACATATGCCCTTTTTCCTCATTTCTAAAACCGGTTGGTCAGTTTAAATGGACATTAATTTTTTAGCATTAAGAAGTTTGGAATCTTATCCAGCCTATTGATGCTAACCTAGTAACTATATCCATAGATGAACCATCATTCTCTAATTTAATGTCATCAAAGTTAGGAGATACCATATTTCAAGAGCAACTACCACGTTTTGGTACTTTAAATCAAGAGAGCAGAAAAGAAGATCACTTGGCATTTATCCAACGACGAAACTCAAAGGCAAAACAAGAGAATTAAACTAACTACCAAACACTTTAAAAATAACAAATAACTCATTACATCGAAGGTTCTTTACGTAATTTATTATTCGGTCGAATCACTGCGACGTATCCTTATCTGTTATTGATATCGGCATTTCTATCTACTTAAATAATCCTGTTATAATTCTTATAAAACATCATAGCTATTATTTATAAAGTAATATTCGTATATCAAACCTAATAAAGATGAAAGATACAAACAAAATATTTCTCGTCTGAAGAAGCAATAAAATTTAAACAATATTGGCGTCTAGAGTTGTCTCATAAAAGGAAAGAATCTGGAATCGATGCATTAAAACTTTATCACTCTTAAATATTTACCCATCGACCATAATAACAAACTTTTATTATTATCGTTTCTCGAAAATTTTCATAAAAACGCGCTTTTACCTAAACTCCCGGATTGGTTTACACATGTCAAACTTCATCTTTTACTACCTAAATTGCTTAAATTTGTAGTTGTATAGTTTGATGGTTCGAAGAATTAAAATTGTTCGGGCTCGAACAAACACCACACAGTAGCTAAAGATATTTTAGATGCTATCTTGTAACTTGTATACTACCCGTTCACAAACAGATAGGAATTCGAACAAGATTTTTAAAGCTGTCATTCGGGAATTTTTGAAAATCGAAGTCGAACCTTTCAAAGAAATCCTGTTGAGAATTTTTTAGTGCATTTTTTTTAAATATCGCAAGCTTGGGATTGTAATCCATAAAGAGAAATCTATTAATATTGTAATGTAGCGTACATGTTATATGCAAATGAGACCTGTTCGATTTCGATCTAATAAAATCAATCTATTGTTCTTATAAAGCAATAAATAAATTAATATTTTAAACTTCTCCATTCGTGCATATCTGTTTTTAAAACTTACAATAGTTAATTTGAATATCGACTATCAGCAATGCCTTGGCATTTAAATAATATCTGATTTGTGTAACGGTTTTACGAAATGTACAACGTTCTATTATATCGGTTGGTACATCCCAGGATATTTTTTCCCCTATATTCCCCTCCAGTAGTTGTATTTTCTGATAAATTAAAATAATTCCGCCTTGTAGTAGTTGCTTTTGAATATTCCCGTTGTTCCAACAAACTCTTCCGAAGTAGGAGGTCTAAAATTCGAATCCGGGCGAGACCACAACTCCAGAGGTATTTCCTACCGGAAACCAGCTAAATGCTCCTGAATCCGGAAACGTCGGCCGCCGGAATAAATACACATATATTCTTAACGCGACTCGACCTGAATCTCTTTTGGGTACACTATACCCTTTCCACGAAAACCCCTTTCTTTCCTTCATCCACATTATACATAAATAAGTTAAATAATCCGTTTCCAAAGACTGAAAATACACGTACGTTTCACTTTTTAGCAACTAACTTCAAATGGTTTATAATTCTTTTTTCGGCGACATGAAACAAATTAAATCAAGTATATATACACAGCCTAGTGAAGTAGGTATATAATAAATGTGTTTTTGATGTCGCCAGAAAATACGAAACCGCCCAAAAGAGGCTGATTGCGAATAATCCCCGAAGAGCAGGGAAATTATGAGATTAAAAGACGAACGTTGCCTTCAGGAGACCCTTTGACTTCGAGATTAACTGTTATTTATAGGGTCATCAACGATCCATCGCTCTATAGGCAATCAGAGATCATTCAAGGATGGTAATTTCGAATTAGCTGGCTTTAGCCTTCATTATAAGTTAATAGGAGCTCTTCTGATTGATGTACAGTATTTCGGACTTTGTTACAAAATAATTTCTAAAGTAGTATTGGGAAAATAAATTTTATTCATTAGCATTTATTTATAGGAGGGTGAATCCTCATCGTGCTAAATTAACAGGATGGTTTATTGAAAACTTCTACATAAAGTTTTTAGTATGATATATGATTTATAATAAAAATCTGTTTTCTAATGAAATTAAGCTATGGAAAAGGAATGTTATTACTACTAATTCAGAATTTTCAAATAAAACTAAAAACTAAAATAATTCTCTATTTTATTTAAAATAATGTTATTTTCTGCAAAATCAAAACATTGCTATTATATTTTGATTAATAATTATTACTGAATTACTAAAGTATGGTTCTGCTAAATTCCCTTTGTAAACGCTTGCCGTTATTTAGAAATAAAATCAACGACGCGACATAGGTATTATATATATAATAGCCGTTAGCGTGTTTTGAAAGATTTGACATTTGAAGATACGATACATCTCAAGATTTCACGTCGTAATAACCCATGACAAATAGTTATACAGTGTAGACATCCAAAATTTCCAAGTTTAGGTTTCCCTATTTCCCTAGTGTCTTGGCTCTTTATGGCTTCTATGTTACGAGACTTTTGTTTATTTGTTACAAATCTACATACCATATTACATTCTAAATCTGAAAATAATTTTAAATTCAAAGCTGCTTTGGTGGTTTTTATTTTCATATTGGATATTAGAAATCTGGGCTTTCTTCCAAAACTAAGATGGGTTTTCTTGATATTCTGAGTCATGTATAAGATGTACTCAATATTTTGGATAATTGATATTTCTTTATAAATATTAAATTTATCGTGCGAGTTAAAATTTATTGGTAACAATTCCTGCGACTAACCTAATAATTATTTTGATTACTCAGAAAATTACACTGATTAATAGAGTTTTTGGTTCTTAAACAAAACTAGGTTATCCTTATGTAACTTTTCATTATGAATTCAAATCTGCTTTCAGATTTTTTCTATCACGTGTAGTTTTTGAAATATATGCATTTGAAGTTCCAGTGGACAGTGTAATTATAATTACATTAGGTAATTACGTATTAGCGATAAGAAGTTTTGGAAATGAGGTAATTGCATTACACATATATTAGAAAGCTATGTCATCAACAGGTATGTCACTCTGATAAAGATTTGTAAATATTATTTCAACTTTCAGCCTGTGAAGTTTTATAAAGTTACATTAGCACTGCTTAACAAAGAAAATTTTTTGTGTTTTGTGTGATAACTATAGAAACATTAATCATGTCCCGTAAATGTGCGAACGATCCGGACAGCTTTTGTTACATTTGTGGAATGTTTACTGCTAAACATCAAAAACGATATTTTACTGCGCTGATAAGGACAGCTTATCATCTGTGCTTTGGATGTCAAGTTGGAGATCAAGATAAGCAATTGGAACCACATATTTGTTGTGTTTCTTGTGCAAATCGCCTTCGACAGTAGATTAAAGGTTCTCGTGTATGTATGCCCTTTGCAGTACCTATAATATGGAGGTAACAAAAGGATCATCTAACCGATTATTACTTCGGCATAACAAAGATATAATCTCCGCAAAAAATAAAAAATCTGTTGTGTATCCTAATTTAACATCGGCGATAAGACGCGTTGTCCATTGTACTGATCTTCCAGTTCCTGTGCCACCAGAAACATTTAAAGGATCAGATAAAGAAAATGTCGACATTGTTTCTAGCAATGATCCAAAGTTTATTCCTCCAGATCCCACTGAGCCACATTTGATCACACAGACACAACTAAACGATTTAGTTCGTGATTTGAACTTAAGCAAAAGCAAAGCCGAGTTGCTTGGCTCCCGATTGAAAACTTGGAATTAATTGGAACCGTAACCGTAACCGCGAAAAGAAGTTTTCTGAGATTTATTCAGTGGGCGACAATCTTACCTACTGCAGTGATGTTGTGGCTTGATGGAAACATTTGGACGTAAACATAAACAAGAAAAATGGCAACTGTTCAATGATGCATCTAAATTTAGTTTGAAAGCAGTTCTATCACACAATGGCAATGCATTGCCTTCAGTTCTCATTGCATATTCAGTTCACCTAAAAGAATCTTATGAAACTATAAAATGCCTTTTAACAAGCGTAGACTATAAACGATACGTATGGAAGATCTGTGAAGATTTGAAAGTTATAGCTTTGTTATTAGGAATGCAACTGGGATTTACAAAATACAGTTGCTTTTTATGCGAGTGGAACAGTCGTGCTAAATCGCAGCATTATTATATTGTGAAAAGTTGGCCAAGTAGGAAGATAGTTGTGGGAGAAAAAAGTATTTTACTTGAAAGTCTTGTGGATGGAAACAATATCTATTTTCCCCCTCTGCAGCTAAAGTTAGGGCTGATAAAGAATTTTGTAAATGGTATGAACCGTGGCGAAAGAGATTTTCAGTACATAAAAGAAAAATTTCCAAAAATCAGCGAAGCTAAGATAAAGGAGGGCTTATTTATGGGTCCCCAAATTCCGCAATTAATGAATAACAGCGGTTTCGATGTGGTGCTACAAGGAAAAGAAAAGGTGGCGTGGAATTGTTTTAAATCTGTCGTAAAGGGCTTTTTGGGTAACAAAAAAGCGGAAAATTTCAAAAACCTCGTCGACAAAATGTTGACAGCTTACTGTAAAATGGGATGTAATATGTCGCTAAAGATGCATTATTTATATTTCCATTCGGATTTTTTCCCAGACAATTTGGGAGCTGTAAGTGATGAGCATAGGGAGCGTTTTCATCAAGACCTTTCAACGTTGGAAAACCGATACCAGGGAAGATGGAATTCAAACATGTTGGGTGATTACTGTTGGTTACT
>VTPC01003420.1:39869-96338 GCA_011009095.1 Ignelater luminosus | reverse complement strand
TATCGTATTTCGTAATTTAGTGGAATATTATTAGAATTTTATAATAAACTACAATAATTATGTCAAGAGTGTTTAGAATTGACAGAATGCTTGTATGAAACAGTTCACTAGATTTAAAATTTTTGATTTTGATTATTCAGTATGCTACAAAGGTTGTAAGATAAAAACGAAAGGTACTTCAACAAGCAATTATGTTTTGTTAATGGTCTGAATAATTTGTTATCTTGTATTATACTAACATTTAATCTAATTTTATGCTGTGGTATTTTAATATGATAATTTAGAATCATTTCCTATTAAATACGAAAATATCAACATTAAATGTTCAGCTCGATTTTTTCCAGAATTTTTGTTATGCAACCTTAGGATTTATTTGCATGATCATAAAGTGAAAAAAAATCACTATCGAATTCCATTACTAAAAATCTATATCTAAATCTAATATTCCGAGAACTAGATTCATGAATTCTTCCGTTCAAAAGAAAGCGCTCTAGTTATCTGCTCTTCTGAATAACCAGAGAACCAGGATTTTGATGTTATTAATTGGACTATGCTTATTGGGCCACTGACATGAGGTATGTATTGTTGCAGTACTGTCGAGTGATCGATACCAGTGAGTGATGACTTGTTACTCTATCTCTAAGTAAAGATCAATTACACAAAAACTTTCCTTAGTGATTTAAAAAATGTATAAGGTTTGTTCCAGCAGTAAACCACAAACGGTTTGTGATTTCTTGCAAACTAGTACCTAACTTATTTAAAATCAAAAACTAGTTGGGAATATTGTTTTAGTTGGAACAAGAGTCTAACAAATTGTGATTTGCAAGATAACCATCAGATATCAGCGTTCATTTTGTTTGTTGAATTGACAAATACGCGCGTGTGCGCATGATCGTAGAAAAATTTGTAAAAAGTTTAGGGATTTTACAAACGGTTTCGAAACGATTTGTAAACAGTTACTACTCCTGGAACATCTGACTACCAGTCAACCTACTCGACTTTATTCTGCTGGAACGCTAATTTGCAGTTCATTTTGCAAATCGGTGTGTGCTATGCATTACATTAACGTTCATTTGGTAACACATGTGTTTCCAGTGTGCTCTTCTGTCTTGTTTTGTTTGTGATACACCTATGGAGACATGCATTCGCGTCGATTTTGATGATTCACACTGCGTTCTCTAACTGATACATTTTTATGCTTGAATACTAGATGCGCTACATAAGAGATGGCGAGAGATCGTGCCAATAAAAACAGCAAAAAATGTTGGCAAAAGTCTTGTTAAGCGACGTTTGTAACAGTAAGATGTTATTTGACTCCTAAATTGAATAAAACGAGAGACCAGTACTGTCTAAGTTGAGATAGCACTGAAGTGTGGTTTCTAGCAAAGCCTTTGTCGACAGTATTAGGACCATTCAAGTCACATTCCTCCTCATCGCTAAAAACAAATTTTTTTGTACGATTTGTTTTAGCAATGATGCTCAAGTCTATGTAATTTTGAATGAATAGCGACCCAAGTATTATATTGCTTATGTTAGTTGAATGGTTATAGAACTGTACTCTTACATATTTGAAACTTTGCAGTGGATATTATTTGAATTTACATACATACTCTTATATCAGGGAATTGCCTTGAAGAGATGACTTCATACGAAATATCGACTTTGGTTCTTCTCGGTTTTTGTCAGACCTTTTCACTACAATAAGTTCTTTCAATCTGGTTAGATTTTATCCAGACAAAATACAATGTGATGTATCCGAAGCAGATATTGGATGTAAGCCATGGAATTGTTATTGCAAAACGAGCTCTTATTAGTGAGGTCAAGATATGTTTCTTTTGAGTCACTATCTAGGAGTAATAGGCTAAGTTTAATTATAGCAGCTTACAATGAATGCTGAAAGCGTGAAATAAATAGTCAGTGTTAGATTTTTTAATGAAAAAAGTGAGCGAAAGTAAATTGATATTGATTCTTAAATAATTTTTTAAAACGAAGTGTCTTAGAAGGTGCTGGAGTTCTGTCGATAAGTTCGTATAAAATTCTTTAATTTTTGCAAACAATTTATCTCACGAATCAAAGTTTATGCGCGTAAAGCCTATTATGTTTAAGAACTTCATTTATTCTTTCAACTTAAAGAAATTCATACAGATGTAACAAAAGTTTTGATATTTACCAGCCTACTAGTATGCTAATAAAATCAGTTGAGAAGACATTATATTTCAAAGTAAATCAGCACTTGTTCTAATTTAAGATCTAATAATTGCACTAATAGTAATCTATAAATAAGCGTGGTTTATTTAATAGTAGTCGCTTGTTTTACTACGAGAGTGTTAAAAATATCTAATTGACATTATTCACATTTAATGCGTTATAATTCCAAAAGTTCTTAGCATTTCTGCTGAATATACTATAGTTTTAATTGTTTACATGCAGGTGTAACATTTTTTGTGTACATTGCTTATTTAGTAGACCTTTTAATATAAGGGCCTTGAGCAACGTAGGGTTTTTAATATTTTTTGTGTACTTTAGGACATAGCCTTGATAGTGAAAACAAAAAGTTTTAAAAAGCTCATAAAATAAAATTATAACAAACATTAAAAGCCCTGACCAATATCCCTTATATAAAATAGTCTACTTATACGATCATTATCTTTAGTATTTACATTTATTAAAAGAATCTTACTTGAGACTGAATATATACTTAACTTACTGCTAAATATTATCCTGCGGGTAAGTTAAAGGCCGGTCCAGACGCAAAGTTTTATCCAACGTTTTACCTGTTCAGTCAAAACGTATCCGGCAAAACATTGCGTATGGATAGTAAAACGAAGGTTTTACCTGAACTGAACCAAGACGGAGCTCTCGCCAAAAGACGTATGAAACGAGCATAGTTTTCCAAGAAAACGACAGATTTGTATTGTATTTATTTGTCGAAGATGTCTGATTTGTATCAATATTCGCGTGAATTTCTAGGTGAATTACCTGTTTGTGGAAAGTTAAATCTAAAGATTACAATGACCGCGATAAAAAAGGCAAGCTTATTCTCGAAGTAAATTCACATGAGAATACCTGTTTCTTTTAAGCAACCACTCTCTGCACCACCTTTTGCGTATAGCATAATGAGCATTTTCTGGCTTTTTTTTTTCACAAGACACACTGAAAAAATAGCTAACAGTAATACTTCTTCCATCGCTGAATCTACAAAACTGAACAAAAACCTCAGACAAAACGTAATCAAAACGTAGTTGTGTAGACACGGCAATTTCCAACGTCTTGACTGAACAGGTAAAAAGTTGGATAAAACGTTGCGTCTGGATCGGCCTTAACAGAAGGAAAATAGTATGTATGACACGCAGGGCTTAACATAACAATATACAGGGTGGTTCTAAAGAAGAAGTAAGATCGATTACCAAGATATTGCATTTATGAACATAGTAACTTTTCCTTTATGATTTAAAATAAGGAAATTCTTCCATACGTTACTTAACAAAGAAATTATGTCTGGGAGCCCTACTATATATAGTATATAGAGTATCTTTAGATGAAATGCAATTGACGAGGCACTGTAAGCAAATTTACTAACAAGATTAGGATGTAGGGCTTTTGTACAACAAGAAACTAAAAATTAAATTGATAATAATAAACAAAAGATTACTGCAGACTATAGCAAATGGAAAGATCTGAAGATTCGTCTACATTTTATAGTTGTATGCTATTTACTTTGTATTTCAATTTGATTTGAAATGAATCTAAACTTGTTCAATTTTTATTTCAAATCAAATAAGAACAAAAAATATAAAAGCTAGTTGAAGTTATTTGAATTTTGATAAAAACGTAGAAAGATTGAACTATATTGAAGGTTAAATAAAAGAATGAATAAAACACAAACGGGAATGCCACAAAGAAGTAAAAGTAATATAATAAGAAAAGAATAAAAAATGCTTGTGTTATTTGCTGCTTATTGTTCATATCATAAATTTCTTAAGTTTCTTCTTACGTAATGCATCGTGTCGTGCATATAACAAAGAGCAAATCAATAACAAAAATGATCTTTGATTATTGCAGAACATTTCAATTAAAAAACTGGCAAAAGAAAAGGAAAAAGAATGAAAATGTCGAACGCGTCTGCAATGAAACACACAATCATTTTTTAATTCTTTCCTTCTTTAGGTGCGGTTCTGAAACAAATTTTGTAATATCGATTGCAATTATTTCTCCCACGAAAATGTTTAAGAGGAGTATAATGATAATAATAACTTAGCTTATATAAGCAACCATAATAAATTTCAATTATTTTCTACACACTTAATTAAAATAGTAGATTTCTGGCTAATTCAAGCAGGGATAAGTACCTCGTATGTTTCCATATTTAGGATAGGTATGATCATAAGCTCAAGTTAATCAAGGTTTCAATATCGTTTTCTTAGCATCTGCATCCTTTATGTAAGTTCGTTAACATTTTTAAATATAAAATGAATATAAAGATGTCAGAGTCGGTAAAGTTAAAAGTGATAGTAGTCGGTAAAAAAAGAAGTCAATCTAAATTAGTCATTCCTTATTATCTTTAATTAATTTCCCTTTCGCAAGAAGCTATTACTAAAAATTGAAAGAATACTGAGGTTTGTTTTTAAAATGCAACAAGAACATTTCGAAACTCGTCGAAATATGAGTCGAAATTACACCTTGAAAATCTTTAAATATAGCCAATGTCCGGTCACTGCGGGAGTTTTAGACGAATCACAAATTGGTTAGAACTACCTTTTACTTCATTCAAGCATGAAATTGAAACGGTTGGTCACTGGAACATCTCATATTGCAACAAACACATGTTGGTCCCACATATACCACACCATTATTTGTGCAAAGCAACTTCCATTCAATATTTTACAAAGCCCCATGTCTGTATGAAATTTGAAACTCAACGTTCGTTGACAAAAAGTCCAATTTATTTTCAAGCCAAACTGTAAATTTCGAGAATAATTTGACGGAAATGTTAACATTTTTGTAAATTATTGTAGATGCCAGTGTTGAGATGACGTACGATTCGAATTATTTCCTGTATCTTTTTAAAACACATCGCCGACAATTTTTTGTTACCGGTTATACAGACTCACCGTTATTGACGATGCATTTAATTAAAACGAAAATAACAAGCTGAAATTTCAACTGTAAATAATGGTTATTAAAACTTGGCTTTTTTCACTTTTACAATGAGGTTAAATTAAATTTGGCTCAGCAGAATTTTTATATTCTACATCTCTTTTTTTTGTAAAAATTGTGCTTAATTTTTTTAGTCGTTTAGAAGTCAATCTTATCTTTGCCAAACCCTACCACAGTTACATTTTATTAATCATAACTGGTTCTAATGATTTATTTGTAGGCTAGAAAATTTCGCTTTTGGCGTAGTTCATTTGTCTATTGTTGTGTTTTTACATTTTCTTAAAAAGCATTAGGTGCTTTACTTTCAGTATGGGTTAATGTTGCAAGAATTATATAAGACTATTGCTTCTTTCTTGGTGGAAGCATTAGGCAAGTGTTAAAGAAAACCAAAGAAGTAAAATAAATCTTTTCAAAAACTTACCTTAGTCTAATATTCTGAAATTCATTTGACTTTGTAAATCAAACGAGGTAAAATAATAATATGAGACATTACTCTAGTAATCTTGAATTCGCGTAATCTACTTATCCAAATTAGATGTTTTCATTAAGAAAACTTTGATTAAAAATGCAGTTTTAAAGGTTTGCGGAATTCAATCGGTGATTCTTCATTGTTATAGTCCACCTAGTTCAATGCTTTACAGAATTTTCGAGAGAAATAACAACAGTTTCAGCACGCCCAGAAAACCTGTTTTGACAGACTACAATATTAGTAGCTAAAAAGAATATTGTTGAAGTTTTACGGTTATTTTAATGATATATAAACACTTTAAATATTCTAAGGGATGTGAATTGCTGTTGGTAGACCAAGAGATGCAATTCGCTTAAATAATACCAAAACCTGTACATCAAATCAGGGCATACTTTGAAAATCATTGTAGGAGACGATAATTGAATACATAAACATGATCTGGAAACAAAACACAGCTTTTGCTTCAAGTTTTTCTTCTCAAACCCATTAATTTGGAATTGTAAAAGGCGAGAATCACATCACACTTGGAAAAATAACTCCGCTATAATAATCGACACACTAAACTTTGGATGCTAGTATTTTCCAAACTGTTAAAAGAAAACAGTTGAAATCAGAACAAGAACTTTGCTGTATTGATACAACGCCACTGCTTACAATTTCAAAAGTACACTTTCTCAGTTTACAAGAGCAGCTATCGAATTATTCATCTGTAGTGTCCCACGCTTTTCAACATTCCTTGAAAGTTGCAATTTTAAGAACATTCACTTTTACAAATATGACGTTGCGTCCTAAACCTTTACAGAGAAAAGGTCTTGCCTTTGTCAATTAATTCCTTTTAAACTGCATGTAATAGTTCTTTGAAAACATTTTAAACGGTTGCAAATTATAAATTTTCGTAGAACAAAGAATATTACTTTTGTCAATTAAGTAATCCCTTTCAAACTACCTGCACTACTTTTCTGAACTTATATTGTAAAGGTAACGAAATTTGCTTTGTCTAATTTCTTTTAAACAGCCTATCACAAAATTTCTGCTGAAGATTTTTAGGACATCATTATTATCTGTTTCTACCTACCCGCTCTATGTATGCCCTAATAATATAAAAAGCTTGTCATTATGTTACATGACATCAGTTCAGTTTCTTTACGGTTCCTCGACAGTTGTCACAGTTCGTTTACTCTTGTTAATCTATTTATAAAGGTTAATAAATAACTTTCATTAATTTATTCTTTTATTATTATTACCAGGTGCGCAATATTTTGTTGTCTCTGGAAGTATTTCATGAAAAAGGATGTAGAGACTTTAAAAATGGTTTACAACTATTCTGGGATAATAAAATTGTGAATGCCGCCAGCTAAAGTGGTCAAGAGGCTTGCATATTTACCTCAGCTCAGGCGAATAATTCTCAATTGGATGAAAATGTACAGCATGCCACCTTCAAAGAAGTAAAATTTGTTTGTAATTTTTTTTTGCTTTCCTGATCTTTCTGGTGAAATAGAAAGATGATCCGGAAATAACAGACTCATCTCCAAACACAACCCGGTTTTCCAAAAATACACAAAGCCGATATTTTATTTCGTCCGATTGTGAATACAACAGGATCTTTAATTTACAACTGAACAATACTAGAAGAACTTATTCATACATGCAGCTGATATCCAAACTCACTTTGGAACCGAAAGATCTTTTGGCCACTTTCAATGTGATACTCCCTCTCCATTGAAGTCCCTGTTTCCCACCTTAAAAGAAAAATACTTGACTTGAACATACTTTCTCTTCCGTTGCGAATTTCAGCAACAGGGCTTGAGAGCTGCTATGGACTCTCCACTGTCATCAGTAACTGCGAGCATCTTCATGAAATCGTTCGAGGAAATTGTTCTGAATACAAGACCAAACGTGGACAACACTTTTATCGTATGGCCGCATAGATGACGCAAGTTGTCTAGATTTCTCAATCATTTGAACAACCAGCATCCAGAGATCAAATTTACTATGGAAGTTGCGTCCTTACCTTTCTCGATGTTCTTGTCATTCGTCTACCTGATTGAAGTCTTCACTAAACCTAGACACACCAACAGAGACACAAACGAGGTTAATAAGCAACGCATTGATCCTCCTCTATGAGAGAGAACACAACCGCATTCATTTTTACCATATATTCATAAGGTAAGGGACTGCATAGAAAAAGTACTCAAAACTGTCTTCGGAGCTATCAACAAAATATCTATTACTGTCATTCAAAACAGTGTACAGCATACCATACTCATGTGGCTCAGTATACATTACGGAACCTAGTCGCTCGATTAACACACGCACTACTGAACATAAGCGGTATATAAAGTCAAACTACATATCTACATTTGCTGTTGCCAAATATTAACACGAGACGGGGTATAAGTTTTGTTTGAAGATGCGTTTGTATTATTTCAATATCATACCAGAAAGATCAGGAAAGCAATAAAAATTCACAAACATTCCAATGATATCGATTGTGATTCAGGATATCCATTTCCAGCCATTTGGAAATCAGTCTGCGTGACTCATACCACCGCCATAGTTGATTAACCTTCCTTTGTGTACATAAACCCTTACTTTCTTCATTCTCATCAGAAGAGTTTCGCCTCTAGTGTAGTTCCTATGCAAGTTACCGCGCTCTACTTTAGTCTCCTAAAGAAGCTCATTATGAAAGTGAGAGAAATATTGGGTATTTATAATATTTCAAGAATGACACGGTCTAATACCGAAAAACGTCGATTTATTAATGACTCCGGTCGTGAAAGTGTTCGATAACGATATTCGATTATTGGCAGTACACAATTCTGACATTTCGGTGGACCAAACAACAGTAACAAAACTAAATTCTTTCTCAAATAATAGTTGAACAACAATAAAACTAGTGTAAATTGTACAAAGCCAAATTGATTAGGGTATCAGAATAGAATATTTTCATTAAAAGTTCCAAAAAAAGACATGTGTGCTAAACGGTGTTCTACACTTCTACTACCACTCTTGAAAAAAGCCGGTCGGTTGTTCAGGACATAGCACGATAGAGACATAGAGAGCATGAAGCAAAAAAATCAGATTTCATACTATTTTGCTTATTCAATTCAAGGGTTTTTAAATAATATCTTGCAGATGTTGACTAGAAGACTAGTTGTTGTACCTACTGTTTATACATTCTTAAAAGGACATAGTGTGCACAAGAAAAAGGAGAAACGGAAGTAGGATTTGATATGTAACGTGTACATTTACTGATCTCACAACGACATAAATGAAATTTTTCTTTTCATTTTTCCTTGGTATCAGAATCAGACTGATCCGGGGTACTACGAGTTTATAGATTTTGTGTTCAAACCAGCATGGCAGGAAAGTAGGGCCAAAATCTAAAATCCCAATTTTATGCCAGTCAAAAATAAGTAACTCAATGTTATGTCATCATATAAATTAAGCCAGTCCAACCCTGCATGGTATTTAAAATGTTTCAATATAGTTCAACATAGAATACAAAAGAAAATTAATTTTGGTATTAATCTTCTGAAGTTTACTGCCTTTGTCTTAATTCGTTATTAGATCAAGGTAATATACCGTTTCTTACGCGTCTAATGTCTATTATCTGAATATTATTTAAGGCTAAACATGCAAGCAGTATGTACAAGTTTGAGATTTCTATAGCAACTAAATTCGAATTGTTGGAAGAAACCTTAGCAACGTTTAGATTGTATGTATGAAGTTGCCCCACTTGAAATGGAACATTGGCACTTTTAAATGTAAACATTCTTGTTAGTTTTGCCAATTAAATGAAAGAAAAAATAAGAAAATATGCATATGGTTTAATATTTAAAGGGATAAACAATTCTCTCAAAAGATTTACTTCTATTTGCAAAAAATTCCAAAATATTTTTCTGCGCCAAACTAAATTTTAAAAAAGTAGAAACGTATTTCAAAAAACAAATAACAAATTTTCGAATATACCTACCTTCGTTTACGACCAAACAGAATCCGAGACAATCACAAAAATAAAGAATGGTCGCTGTGTTTTACTGATGTTATCCAAATGCAAGTTGTTTTATACCAATACCTGTAATTTTGTGAGTTCACTTCGATGGTAACATGGAAAGTGATCTCGTATGTAAAAAGAATTTTTTGTAAGATATCTGGATTGGTATTAATTTTTTCCATAAAGAGCTCGCAGAAAGTAATTCCTTGTTCGGAATCATTTGTAACTACTTCTTGATGGTTTTGCAAATGATACGACCTATATTTTTCTTTATTAACAGTCTGTAGACACTGCTTTTACTCGCTGTTAGAGTTTGGCTAAGTTCTCTTAAGGTCAAATATCTGTTATTATCTACTGAATTATTAATCTCACTACATTTGTTCTTAGTGAGAACAGGCTTAGCCCTTACTCGTTTATTATGTGTCGGCTGTAGACTTTCATTCTTCAGGTTGTTAATGGTACGCAAAATAATGTTGATCCTCTAGGTTTAGTAATAAGAAATAAATCTGCAATCTGTGGTAAGCTAAGGTTATTATCGTACCATTTCACCATTTGTAATTTATTTAAGCTTTATTTCTTGCCAAAGTTAATGTGATTGACATAAGCCAATAAACATGCAAATGTTCTATTTTAGATGGGACGCGTCAATGATATTTGAATTAGTTACCTTAGCAATAGTAGCTACGACAATACCAGACTCTAAGCCTATATGTTTCGTCTTTAATAAAATTCACTGTACATAATTATGAGATAATAATGAGATTCTGTTACAAATTCTAAAATTTAATATTAAATCTCATTCACAAATAAAACCTCCGTCTAAGCGCTTGATGATCAAATAAAAGTTTTTTTTACACTAGAATGAAATCTAGTACATTATTTGCATTCAAGATATAAAAAGTGGGTTAAATTTTGTTACAACAGACCTTTTAAAATGAAGATAGATTTGTCATAAAAAGAAAAATGGAATTTTATTTTCACAGTGCCTTGTGAAGTGATCTAGTATCTTATGAGTATTGGATAATATGTCAAAGTCAATAACGCACAAATGAAATTGTCAAAAGCTGATGTATTTCAAACGTTATTTATTTAGTTATAGTTTACAAGGTTTATTAATAATTTATAATTTAATTTATGTAACATGTGAACCTGTTCATGGTAAGTAAAAATAATTATATTTAAGCGACATGTTAGAGAGAAAATCAAATCTTTATCGGGTATTTCTACCATTTAAGGCTTAGTAGCTACTAAATGCAAATGAGCTTTATAGGTGTTTATCTCACAATGCATGTGCAACATGTTTGTGACAATAGTGGCTGACAGGTAACTTATCATTCTGATTTATCAGGAGAGTGGACGGCGCGATTTCTAACCAATAGTAACATAACGTTCTTTCCTTATAACCGTCCCACAAGAATTACGATGAACATTTTCTTGATGAATGTTACCGATTTAAGATTATAGTTTTCCATATACTAAAACTTTAACATTGTAAGGCAGGTACACACGAAATATTGAAGATTATCAACTGGTTATACCTAGAAAATTAAGTGTGAATAGAAAATTCTTAACCTTTCAATTACCTCATTTTTTTAAATACAATGAAGAATTAAGAAGAAAAAAACGCTCTTTTAAAGATTCTTCTCTTCATTATGGACTTACATTTAACGATAATCACCATTGTATTGAATTATGGCCCAATTATGCTTTTGTATCTCCGGATTTAGTATTCGAAAAAAGGGCACCCAGAGTTAAAGTGCAGAAGAGACATTTTCACAGACCCAGTAGTAGTTTATGTTACTATTACGGTAAAATTCATAATCAACCAAATTCAAGAGTTGCTGTTTCTACTTGTGATGGTTTGGTTAGTTTCTAAAAAAATAAATAAATAGTTATCCAATAATAACTTGTACATTCTAGGCTGGATACATTTATCTCAATGGTAAAAGATATTTCATAGAACCTGTAGCCGAACATACATCAAACAAGCGTGGTCAGCTTTTACATTTATTACATCACGGGAAAGCTACAGCTAGGTCACGAAGACAAACGGAATATGAATGCGGTACTAGCAGCAATTGGGAAAATGCTTGGAGAGAAAGATTTATAAAACAATTGAGTTACAATAATAAAATATTTTATAAACGTGGTTTAGACAGTGTTCATCGATATTTGGAAACGTTAATAGTAGCAGACAAGAAGTTTGTAGAATATCACAAACACACCGATCTTGACACCTATGTTCTAACAATAATGAATATGGTATGTAAACTTTCTTCTGTTAGCATCGGTATAAGTAAAAAGATCTTCTAATTATTATATTTTATAATATACATAATACTGTATCGTATCGTACCCAGACCAAACTTGCATGACCACAAACGTTTAGTAAGCTTACAGTAACTTACGATTTTTTAAAAAATATTGCAACAATTTTACTTTAAACCTGCAAAGAGTCGTTGTCTAAATGTAGTGTGTATTTCGTTTTAAATTGTAAGCTAAAACTTAAGCGTTCTTCATAATCAGGTTTGACATTTAATCATAACCTACTTTATTAAATGACATCATTTACACTCAGTAATAGTAATAATAAAATAGATGCCTTTATTTACATTTACCTAATCCAAAAGAAAAAATATAAAGACAAGAGTTTGTCTTTCCCAAAAAACTAAGGTGTTCTAGCATAGACCATCGCACCTCCAGGCGATTCTTTCGTCCTTATTTGGATTCATCTTAATGGAAGGTAATGACGACTGATTGCTTGCATCATAAACCCCATATGCGTAAGGGCCAAATACTATTTTTTAATTTTAGAACAGAAAGAAGTTTTACAAAATATAAATTGCGATATGAATTTACTGATAATACACAAGGATGCATAACAAAACATTTTTGAGTCTGAAGTATGAACGTAAATTGAATCTAACTTGATGCCTCTTGGCGTTATTTTGTATTCTGTAAAATGTATAGGCGTTACTATGTTTGCTATGAATGATCATAAATTGATCAAAAGAATTCGGCTTTATGATTGATGTTGGCAGAATGATGTCAAGGTGGGTATAGAGGAAGCCATTCACAAACAGTTTCTTCCAAAACTATTTATCCTTCTTGTGCAATATTTCCGTAAGATTTTCTTGAAAAACGATATGTCTTTTTCTCTCTGTGTGTCTTACTTCACCTTAACCAAAGAGGTAAGTGCTCGTGCTTTTCCTATCTTTTCTTGCTTTTCTGCTACAGAAGCTTTGATAATCCTGTTTCTTATCGATTTATTAGCTTGATAGTTCAACTATTGTCATTTTCTGTTAAAACCGAATTACCTAAAGAGCCACTACTATGTGATAACCAGATATACGAATTTCGCCAGTGGCAACAGGGTCGACACTCATTAAATCGAATAAGTTACTCTCTTGTTTTATTCGCGATTACCTCTTGGTACTTATTGAGTAGGTTACTCAGTAAAGTCGAATAAGCTACACTCGTCAATGTAATCGCGCGCGCGCGCGTGTGTGTGTGGTCGCAAATCTGATGACTCCTATGTACAATAAGCAATTACAGTCGACACCGTAGAAATCGGGACGTCTAAAATGTTGTGTTGTAATTTGGATTATGATAACTTCAGTATTAATACAATATTAAGATTCTGATAATATTCACTGTAGATGTTTGCAGTAGAAGTAGAGCTATAAACTTATTTTATCTACGACTCTTCAATAATATAGTCATTATACGCGTAACCATAGGGATATAATCATACTCATAAAACAATAGTGTATTATGGATTTTATTCACTGGCGGTGTTTTGTTGGTTGCCTATTTATAGATAACACATCGTTCAATAAGTCCCGAGACTAACAACGAAAACAACATTTTTTTTTTCAAAAATCATTTTTATTCATCAATATGATCTCCTTTTAGAGTGATACAATCTTTCCAACGCCTTTCCAACATTTCTATACCATGTTTATAGAAGGATTTATCCTTTGCTTCAAAATAGGCTTCAGTTTCGGCAATGACCTCCTCATTCGAGCCAATTTTTTTCCCTGGAGCATTTTTTTGAGATCAGCAAAGAGCCAGTAGTCGCTGGGGGCTAAATCTGGCGAATACGGGGGGTGGCGAAGCAAATCAAAGCCCAACTCGTAGATTTTTGCCATTGTTTTCATGGACTTGTGGCATGGTGCATTGTCTTGCTGAAAAAAGATTTTTTTCTTCTTCATGTGCGGTCGTTTTGCTGCGATCTCCTCCTTCAAACGTACCAACAAGTCAATATAATAATCACTGTTGATCGATTTACCTTTTTCCAGGTAGTCAATGAAAATGACGCCATGTGTATCCCAAAAAACAGACGCCATGACTTTGCCAGCAGATTGCTGCGTTTTTGGACGCTTTGGGCGGCTTTCGCCAGCCATGCGCCACTCAGATGATTGCCGATTCGACTCCGGAGTGAAATGATGTATCCATGTTTCATCCATGGTCACGTATCGACGCAGGAAATCCTTTTTATTGCGAGTAAATAGCGATAAACAGCTCTCTGAATCGTCGATTCGTTGCTGTTTTTGTTCCATTGAAAGCAATCGCGGCACCCACTTGGAAAAAACCTTTTTCATGCTTAATTTTTCATGAAGGATTGTAAATACGCTTCCAGATGATATCTGTGTCATTTCTGCAATCTCACGGACCTTTACTTTGCGATTTTTCATTACGATTTTGAATACTTCACTCACATTTTCCGGTGTAACGGCTTCCAAAGGCCTACCCGAACGTTCCGCATCGTTTGTGTCCGTACGACCACGTTTAAACTCAGCATACCAACGACAAATCGTTGATTTGGATGGAGAGGAGCCCGGGTAACGTTTCTCAAGCCATTGCTGGGCTTCTACGGTGTTTTTACCCATTAAAAAACAATGTTTTATCAACACGCGAAACTCGCTTTGTTCCATTTTTCAAACAAATTACAAAGTGACTTTACTCTAACCTCGATAACTCTGCTGTTTGTGGTCCAATCGACGTGAAATTTTTACACGTTTCATGTGAAGGTTCGCACTCTAGGGAAACGTGGCTAGTTTGGTACTACTAGCACCATCTCTGGGTTAGTCTCGGGACTTATTGAACGATGTGTTATAAAGAAAATAGAAATTATTATAATCTCAAACCATTTATTGTTACAAAAAAACTTTGGACATCGTCTTCAGAGGATCCTTGTATTTCAGGTCTAAAACTCTCTTTGCGAAGATTGTTTACTTTCATTGACTTCTACATATCCCTCAGGGTAGTCCACCTCCAGATCTTCTTCAGAAGTGTTAGAATCGTCGGCTCGTGTGTAAACTTCATTCTCTTAAATAATAGCCTACATTATGTGCTCGTTGAATAATATACTATTATGTTCAGATTGTAATTTAGGTCAAACTTACAAGTATATTCCAACAATAAAGACGAAAAGTTTTCAGTTTTGAAGGTAACAATATAGGAGTTTTCCAGAAGTCGTCTTTTGCAATATAGATACCAAGCAACATTTTGAAATAATTTTAATAACGAATATGTTAATTTGAAAGGTACGCTTGAGAAATCTGTTTTCAGCAATTTGTTAAAAGTAAAAAATTTTTGAGGTTTGATTTTGTGACAAAATGCCAGAGATAAATCGTGTTATGTCGCAGAAAATGTATTCTTTATAATTCTGTATAAAAACTGACAAGGGGAAGGTACAGTGAGTCCGTCACCAATCTCAATGAAATCTTTACTGGTGATTTTACATCGAAAATACGTCGACACGTATTTTGCTGTTCGTGTAAATGGGCCCTTCGGGCCTCGCAAAAACAATATTATAGGTCAGATAATTGGCTTTCACGAAACCGGCGCTGCTCCAGCTGTCTTAACCGATTTCAATAAAACTTCTATGGATGTTTTTACATCGAAAAACATTAGACCAGTGTATAGGGGTTTTTCAATCTACGCCGCAGGAAGGCCAAAAATTTTGCTGGAGCAGCGTCTGTTTCGTATTTTGTTGGAGCAGCGCCAGTTTCGTGAAGGCCAATTTTAGGCATTTTCCGACCTGTAATATTTTTTGCGAGAATGGAAGGGTCATTTAGATGAAAGACGAAATACGTTTCTACGTATTTTCGATGTAGAATCGCCAGTAGACATTTCATCAAGGTCAGCGGTGGACTCACTGTGTCCTCCCCTTGTAAGTTAAAAACGAATGAAATGAATGTAATAATGGGTACTCTTTCGAAATTAAATGTCAGTATTACCTGTACATGGACGAATAGGGTATTTCCAGTTCACTAAAATGATCCGTAAAAGCATAGAGACAGCTATTTAAAATAAAAAAAGTTGAAATCATTTTGTTAAACCAGAAATCGAACAAAACCCTTTTCTAGGCTTAAGAACGTCCCATTCGTGCATATACACTTTTAAGTTTTTAGGAATATATTGGAAACAATGAACAAAAGACGGGTTGTTACATACATTCTTTGTTATTTGGTATATTTTAAAGGAATTTCTAACATGCATAAGAATATTATATTTTCTAATTTTAATGAGCTAAATTTGCAACCGTACGAGAAGAGACATAAAATCATGTAGATTTTGAACACATACACTATTACACCGAATGACTCGCTAAGTTTACGCAGATAACCTAGAATTTGCATAATTACGCTAATGACGTTACTGTAAGAAGCTTTGTTGGTGTTTACCCTAAGGCAACCATCGTCTTGCAAAGGACTGTAATTTATATTATTTAAGTTTGTTTGTTTGTGCGAAAAGCAGTGCAACTACTGTTTCTCCTGCATTGCAAACACTGTACAACTATTGTATCTCTTGAAGTGTATTCGATCTAATCGCTTTTTCAAAGCCATCCATCCGTGTAGCAAATTGTTTCATAACGGTTGGTTGGTTACTTCTCCACTTTATGTAGTTTTTTTTCTAGAGATATCAAACAGTTCTGAATTCTAGATTATATATACAGTGTGTAAACAAAGTAAGACACAAATTCATTTATGGCGTCATTTTTAATTTTTCGGAAGAATGCTCGAACACGTCGATTTTAATTATTTATCAGCAATATCTTAAGCAAAAGATTTTTGTTCTAAATTTCAAGATGGCGCCAGGATACCATTTTGTAAAAGAAATTTAAATACAAAGGGTACTTGTGTAATAGCTCATTTTGAAGCTCTCACTGATATACGTTTAATGTTCAAGTTTCAGGAAATTTCAATTCCCCAAAACAAATTGGAGACCCGTCCAAGTTATTGTTTTTGTTATTATTCACAGCCGTAGCAGGCCATGTTATTACTATTCGAGAATAATCTAAAATGCATCACTTTACATTCACTTGTCATTAGAACTGTCAACTGTAATTAACTGCAAACTTTCGGATTAATCAACGTTTTTCATGATGAAGCTAACTGAAACAGAAAGAATCGAAATACTCATAATGCTTGGTTGTGGTGATAAAACTTGAACGCAACAAAAAGCATGTGATTTATTTAATAATATGGCCTGCTACGGTCTGAACAATAACAAAAACAATAACTTTGATAGGTCGCCATTTTGTTTTGGGGAGTTGGACTTTTCTGAAACTTGGACATTAAACGTATATCAGTGAGAGCTTCAAAATGAGCTATTGCACAAGTACCCTTTGTATTTAAAATCTTTTACAAAATGGCGTCCTCGCGCCATCTTATAATTTGGAACAAAAACGTTTTGCTTAAAATACTGCTGATAAATAAATAAAGTCGACGTGTTCGAGCATTCTTCCGAAAAATTAAAAATAACGCCATAAATGAATGTGTGCCTTACTTTTTTTACACACTGTATAGTGCACACAGTAAAAACCGTTTACATTTCAGTTTCAAACAGCAAATTCAAAATAAATAAGTTAATGGTATTGTCGGATACATTACGCGTGGGGACGTAAACTTCCAGAAAGCTCATCAATTCGATGATTCAAGTAATATAGTTTACGTTTCGTTAGTTTTTTGAAGCTGCGAAAAAGAGATTACATTTACAAGTAAAACGTTATTTTGAATTTTAGTGTTCGAAACTTAGCTATTAGTGTTATTGATTTTCTTTTATTATTCCAAAAAAAATTGCTTGTAAGTATGAATGATTCTGTTATCACAAAAAGTGTTTTATTAGTAAAAAACAATTAAATTTACGTTGGAATGACTTGTGTGATGATTTATTTTATTTCGGTGTAATCTTCTAAAGTGGACATTTACATTTCTTTTTTTTCTAATGGTGAAAATTAATCTGGCATTGAATAATATGTGATAGGCATCTTGACGTGTGAGATGTACAAACATTTCGTCCAAGGCTATCAATAAAGCAAAACTACATTTGCAAAAATTTTCTAATATATTTATTTTTTGTCCATTAATGAATGTCTACAGTTAATATATGAGATCAGATTTAAAAGTATACAACTGACCTTCGGTAAACTACAGTAACACTAATTTATTTTGTTTTGTGGAAGTAGTTGCTTCTTGATAGTAATTATTTACTTATCAATATTATAATTAATAGGTATAAAACGGAATGAATGAAGTTTTAATAGGCGTTGCAGTTACAACTGCAATTTTCTTTTATGTCTTTATCTCCAATCCTGTATTGCGATTCTTGGAAGCCGGTTTGAAGAAAAATGCCCTCCACTTATAAATAATACATCAAGTAATAATTATTCACAATTTTTAAGCAAACATAATTATGTCCTTAATAATATATTGATCGAGACATAATTAATTCTTCGGGAAACAAGATTATTACGTCTCAGGTTACTGAGACAGGTGTTTGTAAATTTTTTATACGACTATGTTATTTATTACAGGTGTCTGATTTTTACCACGATGTTTCTGCGGGAAATCAAATGGACGTCGTAGTGGTACGTGTTATGTACTTAGAGAAGGAAGAGGAAGAAATTGATCTGACAATAAGTGCTAATGCCGACGAAACTCTTGGAAGCTTTTGTAAATGGCAGCAAACAATTAATCCTAAAGATATTAAGCATCCAAATCACCATGATATAGCGGTGTTATTAACTAGGTCAGAAAATATTTTATGATTCTATTTCGCATTTTCACAAATACGGTTATATATCTGGGTAAAGTGAAAATCTCTAATTTTAGTATTTAAAGATAACATTAAAAGCATACATATTAGAACAATGTTAGGAACTGATTTATTTATTCTGGTCTGTATAATTTAATTTAGATACGACATATGCGCTGACAGCATGACGAATTGTGGTCTTATGGGGTTAGCTTACGTTGCGGCAGCGTGCACTGGTGACAAACCCTGTGCCATCAACGAAGACGGAGGATTAATCTTGGGAATCGTGGTGGCGCACGAAATGGGGCATATGTAACAACAAATTTAATCGATTACATGAGTTTCAGAATTAAATCTAAAAACTTACAGAATGGGATGTGCACATGACAAAGAGGAAGAATCTGGTTGTCACCCTCAAGACAAAAGTGGGGCGTATTATGTTATGTCGCCCTATGTCCATATTCACACTAATGTTTGGTCAAGTTGTAGCCGAGTCTTTATTACCCAACTGTTTGAGTAAGTTCAACAAGCAAATTATTTTACTTTTAATATTCGTCTGTGGCGTAATTGACTACCCGAAAACAAACAAAACAGTATTTGTACGTTTTCCTAACTTTCCTTTAGACTGATAAAATTAAATTGTTCTGTTGTTGGACATTACTTTCAGTTTGAGAATATAATCGTGGGTGGAAAACAGAAAGAGTTGTAATTATATAGCATTTGTGGCTAAAATGCCTCATAAACCTCAATTTAACATACAAAGACATGCCTTTTACGATTGCTTTGTATTTCAACACATGAAAAGATCGCATTTGTTTAAAATGCTTATGAACTAGTATAAGGAATGTTAAAAAATATGTATTATTTAGCAAATTTACTTTACATCCTAAATGGTGATACCCGTTTAATATGTGCCATCTTATCTCAACAACGTTTAGACTTTTTAATACTTGTTCAAGAACACAAAAATTCATCTTTTAATTTTTTGTCGGTTTGTTAATTTTTAATTGTTGTTTTCCGGCTGAGAAGGAACAGATGACAGAAGCAAAGCTTCTCTTTAGCCTATAGTAATTCGGCGCTATGATGATGATGAACACCTTTGTACCTATCCGATGGTGGTGGTGGGCTTGGAAGGTGGTAGTTTTGCTTATGGTTAGTGGTCCCATATAAATATTTTATAAGGGTATAATGTAGGAACACCTATGATAGTGTAAGAACCGGTGGAGTAAAAGCAGTGACATAGATGTTTGGGTACACTGCAGATGATAGGTGATAGCTCGCTTTTTCAGAACCTCACCATCACGACGTTTGGTAGGCCGAAGCATAAGAGGAGCACGGAAAGCGTTAAACCTCAAGACAATAGTCCAACCTCTCTATCTATCTACCCGTGTGAAGAGAAAGATGTTGTAGCTGCATGCCTGTAAATCATTGAACATCATGAACATACATAGTAATATTGCCAAAAAGAACTGAAAACATTCGTTTATTAATGCTTGTGTTTGTATAATTTTTAATGTTTAGTCTAATGTTTAGCTTTAAATTTGTATAAAATATTACAAGAGACACCGATAAACGTAGAAGAATAAATTTCTAGAAATTCCTATTTTGGACAACGTTCTTGACAATATTTCCTCCAATACTTCCAAGAATATTTTCTATTCCTTATTTGAAGAATCAGTATTTGTTTGCATTTCTACTACAAATCTAAACTAAGCTTCTTGGTTTGATGGTTTTATAAAAACAGATAGATGATTCATTATATGATAATAATTTTTGCAGAACAATGTTGAAAGGAATATCCCCCAGTTTTGAGAAATATTCCTATTTTTTGTATACGAGATATTCTGCAAAATATAGAAAAGACGGCAACTTTCTGGGAGTATTCTCAATGTGGGAAAACCCCACGCACATTGCTAGGCGTCCCCGAATACAACGGGGAATGGGCGGCCACTCTCAATATTATCTAGGTCGGCAAAACCACGAGAAAGGGGAGATACAAGGACGTAGACACGGAAAAATCACAACACTTTTGCGCATGGCACTACTGCTTCTAAATTCTCTGAAAAGGTTAATTTTAATCGAATACTTTCCAGAATATCACTTACGATATCTGGCGTTATAGTCCCAAACAACATAATACATAAATAAAATTTCCAATCAGCAAGTCCTCAAACAGACAAGCTTCTTATCATTAATTTCTGTTTTATTTAAAGATTATCTTAATATAGTGAGTTTAATAGAATTAGAAGCGTTAGTGACATGTCAAACAGCATCACTTTCTTAATAATATGGTTTTGTGAATGTTTCTTATTCTTGTCGTGTTTTGCCTTGCTGAACTAATTCATCAGCCCTAATGCTTGCAATTGAACGAGTATTAGCCACTTTAGAAGTACTGAGGAAGCAGCATTAATAAAACAAAATGTCAGTTAACATTCCGTAATAAATAATCAATTCCAATAACTTTAGTCTATATTAGATGGTCACTAAAACCATAACCCATAAATAACCATGTTTTCTAACCACTATATATTTTAAAGACTGCAGCATTTTTAAATGGTGAATTATCTCTTATAAATAAATTTTACCTTTACAGTATTTTAATGCGTAGCTTTGCTTTTAGTAACAATTTGGGAGAATGTTTAAATGATGAACCCCAGGAATCTCTGTACAAGGATACTGGAATGTTACCTGGAACAATGTATGATGCTGAGTTTCAATGCAATAATGCCTTTCCCGGATCTACAGTGTGTAAAGCAGATCCCCAGAAGTTCTGTGAAATGCTCCTGTGTAAAGTTTCTGCCACAACATGCATGTCTAATGGAGAACCTCCTGCCGATGGTACTAAATGCGGCGAAGATATGGTGGCTTTCAAATGTAAGTTCTAAATTATTTTGCGACTGTTTATTTGATTACTTTTCAGTGGTGCTACGATGCTAAATGTATTGAGATCGGAACTCGACCGGAAGCAGTACATGGTGGATGGGGTAACTGGGGTCAGTGGACACAATGCTCAAGAACGTGTGGTGGAGGAGTGAGTTATTCCGAAAGAGACTGCAATAATCCTACGCCAAAACATAAGGGACGATATTGCCTAGGAGAAAGAAAAAGAATCAAACTATGTAATACACAAGTACTTAAATTCTAAAATTCGATATAATTCTGTTTGATAAGGTGCTTTTTGGTTTAGGCATGTGCTGAAGGTTCGCTATCATACAGAGCAATACAGTGTTCAGAATTCGACGATAAACCATTTCATGCAAAACTATACAAGTGGCTTCCTTTTTTGAAAGAAGGTCTGTATGCAATAAAAACATTTTTAGAACACTTTGTAAGTATTTCAAACCCTTTTTGAGACAAATAGCGAAACACACTTAAAAATATTGCAAAATTTTGTGCAAATACAACTGATTGAAAGTGACATGACTAGAATGCAAAGTAAGGTACCTCCCAAAGTATGGACTACATCCCCAAAACACTGATTATATGTCATCTATGACATAGCGAAAGAACCACAACGTCTTTTGATTACCATTACTTATGCATTCTATTTTACTGAATTCATAATAGCGTCTTTGAGTTCATTGTTCTTCTTCGAGAATAAAAATCATTTTATTAGTTAAAGATTTCGACTGGAATTTGTGTACATTAACCCCAAGTAGTAGTAGTAGTAGTACTGAGTATGTTCCGTTTAGAGTCAACTGTCAAAAGAACAACAGATTCTAATGCTTTTTTAGGATAAGAATCTATTGTCAAACAAAAGAGTTACGGATTTGCCTGTACATTTGAATTGATCTTGAAATACACATGATTCTTCAAAAGTCATTAATTCACGACTTCCAAGATCTAACTGAGCATTTTTCATTTCTACCTTACATTCTTTAACATCACTACGATCCTGAAGTGATGAATTATAAATTTTTAGGTTTTTGTTTGATGTCGCTACTTAAACAAAATCTCGCAGTGTTTCAATCGATATATCCTTGTTAGTAATTTTGGATAAATTGAAAGTGATTTGAAATTGCCAATTCTTGTATTATTTGCCATGTATTAAAACTCACAACTAGGAAAATATATTTCAATCGTAGTAGTTAGCTGCACTAAACACAATAGTTATTTAAACAGTTCTACATTTCTCCCTAGCACTTTACATATTTAAGCTTTTCGAGACATCCAAAAGTTATTTTGTATAATCAAGTTATCTTGGTTCCTATAAACTATTTCTACCCATGTATCATTCTCAAAAACTCGAAAATCTGCAAGATTTCAATACTTTATTCAATATTTTCTTATGTGGGAGTTTTATTATTATTTTTTTATTGATTATAAGGCAGTGACACTTTTAGACATGTACAATACTATACTTGTACTAAAAAAGTTTATTATAAACTCAATTTTAATGGTAAGTACATGCATATCTTAATAGCAAAAGTATTGTGGCATATTTCTGAACCACTTATTCAAACTTAAAATAGACTGAAATTGATGGGACTGGATGCATTCGTGTGTCATGTCTGCAGAGATATTCGCGACCTACTTGCAACATAATAAACGTTTAAGAGAAGATGGTATTTTTAGTATTTATTATTTTGTTTGTTGCACACAAATAGGAGATGAGCGATATTCATACTTAACAAATAAACTGATACAATCAAATATATACATGCTATTGCTGAAAAGACTTTTCCAGTAAAATTAAAGAATTGTTTTTGTTTATTTAGAGGATCCCTGCGCGTTGTATTGTATCAATACGGATCATATCTATTCGAAGCTTGCACCGCGAGCTAGAGATGGAACGAAATGCAAACGCGGGACTAAAAGTATGTGTGTCAGCGGAGTCTGTAGGGTAAGATGCAATCGAGGATCTTTTAAATGTAATGAATATATCTTACTTATTGTTAGAAAGTCGGTTGTGATTATATACTTGATTCTGACGCTGTAGAAGATGAATGTGGAATTTGTAAAGGTGATGGAACTCAGTGCAAACTGGTCGATGAAACTTATACGGGACCTCCCGGGCACAGTATTTCTTTAAATGAACTATAAAATATCTATAAAATCTTAATCTCTATAATTTACTTCAGGTTATGTAAAAGTGGTCACGATACCAAAGGGAAGTAGAAAAATTTATGTAGAGGAACGGAAACCTTCAGATAATACAATTGCCATAAGTGCGGCGGATGAAAAGAAGTTTTATCTGAATGGAGACTTGTAAGACGGTCGCTTTCCTATACAATGGTAACAAAATGAAAATCAAATGAGCTATGAACCGTTCATTTCAGTACAGAACAGCAGGACGGGGACCACGATATAGGCGGAGTAGAGGGTGTGTACAGCCATCCGGAGCCCAACAAAGAGAGTCTCGTGATCTACGGGCCGCTTAAAGAAGATATCGTGCTATTTGTAAGTCTCGCCGCTTTTAATGCAAAGTATCTAGTTTTTTAACCCTTCGTAACAATTCTCAAAGAGATAATCTCTGCTTATTCAACTTCTTGCTTCTGCGAGCTTCCCTTGTGTAGTTGTTAAGTTCATACGCGCCCTTCATGTTCACTTATTATGTTGCACAATAACACTTGCCTCGGGGCAATTAAGCGAATAAGTCAGGATTATCAAGATTAGCAATAGCAAAGGATGTGGCGAGGAAGATAAGAAGCTTTAAAAATAAATTATGTATGAACGTTCCAACCTTCTGGGGATGGTATGTAAAGTCATGATGGATGAAGCTGGTTGCATCTTATATACAATCTTTTCTTGAAAATAAACACGAACCGCGTTGAAATTTGCCGCCTGTCAACTCAACACCAATCAAAACGTTTAAATGTTAAAATTGTGGATTTATTGCCTTTTACGTTTAAGGTGGAATTTTAATGTTAACATACGTAAGTATTTCACAATTAAATAAGAAAGGGCTTGGTTATTTTGCATCCCAAGTAAAAAAGCCAGTTTTAATGTTTTACAATAACAGTCACGAGATGGAAAATTATATTGTTAACGTTCTTCGTGGACGTTTTGCAAGAAATGCATGAGGTTAATTTACGACCTAGTCGACCCATCAACGCCATTAACTATGCAAGCTCTGTGCACGTAATATTCGGACGTGAATATGTAGTTAATAAAATATTAAATAATAGAACAGATGAGATAATTTAATATTTTTATATGTAACATTTTCAAAGATGAGGGAAATATTTGTTAAATATTTTTCAGAAATGCTCCTTCGTTTGAAATAAACAGGAAATAAAAATAAAAATACGGACTACATCTAATTTTTTCTCCAAACAGCTAAATTTATTACGGGGAAGAAAATATATATTTCAAGCAGTAATAAAGAGTTTCCTGAAAAATCAGGAACATAACCATAGTAGAAATATGAGTAATAGAGGCCAAAAGGAAAGTCTAATAAGGAAAATAACAAACGATAAAAAGTTGAAAATCACAGAAGACTAAAAGAAAAGAGAAATACTTAAAATTCTAAAAATGCCAAATACTAAGACATTTAGATTTTAATTTGATATTAAGAAAGAAAAAAAGCTTTGATATGAAATTTCTCAATAATTTATCTGTACTTTTTCTGTTGGTAAATCTAAATGATTACAAAAATGCTACTTGAACGAAATATTACAATTAAGTAATTAATGATTCTATTTTATTACTGCATTATTTTTACTTGAATTGTGCAATCAAACGTAAGTTATAGAAAAAAATATTAGAGGTTTACATAAACTGAAATCGGGAGCACTAAAATCTGTATTTGAATACAGAACTATTTGTGTTACCGACCTTGTTGAATTCTCTGCGTTGTTTTTGAGTTACGTATTTCAAACGTAGAGGTACCCGGAATAGCAAAACATTCTTCTCCAATACTAACACTATATCCTTACAACAATAATTTCAGAACAGATAGCTACTTATTAGTTTGGTGTACGGTGAATTTCAAATAAATCTGGGACCACCAAATTTCATATAGACCGAAAACGCAGATTTGTTTACGTCATATGTTGCAAAAGGTTTGACATGCGGTATCAATAGAGAAACCTAACGTGATACAAAAATTGTTAGATGTAGTACAGTCACAACAAGACGGTACAAATTTGCATAGTTTGTTTTTTTCACATCTGCTTATATCGTTGACTACAAAGATAAACTAAATTATGCAGTGTAGCTTTTCCCGTTACAATTCGTATGTATTAATAGACTAATGTCCCACCGATTTTCACTCAAGCAGCGTCGCGCAAATCAACTCAAAAAACAAAAATCTCCACAACTATACAGGTCATCGTAGGCAAACAAAATTCCAGTACCATCCATTCAGTTGATTAACTTGATTTAAAATCCACCGGTCTATCGAGCACCCAAAGTCAAAGAATGGCTGACAGACCATTTCAAAATTCAAGCTAGCAATTCTGAGTAACTGTTGGCAAAACTGAAAATGTGCCAAAATGTTGATTTCAAATTTCCAATGTGAAATGTGATTGTCCCCAGTCATAACGAGTTCCATACATACTTAAGTCATCAACAGCAAATCAAACAATTAGTTAATTAGAGACAAGCTGCATTTTTTCAGATGTGTGGTACATGTTCAAAGAAGTGTATATACAAAAGTCCTTTTTTCTCCTCTGCGTGCTTGCCCACCGTGCCCTCAAACCTTGAAAATGTAGCGTTTCATTTATAAGCTTCTAGCTACTAAACCAATTTCTTCAGTTAATTTCTTATAATATTGTCTAAAACTCTGCTGTAGTGTGTTTTCCCATTGTCTCTTAGTAGTAGTTTTGTCAGTATTAATAAGAACAGTGCTCAAAAAGTAGTTGCTAAAGTTTAAAAAAGTGTTTTGAGCTAAACAGCGTTTTACTCTTAACATATATAAAAATGTTTTAAATTAATATTGTGCTAAATTTAATAAGCTTAAAAATGGTAGACACGACTTACCTTTTAATGTGTATGCTCGAGAAAGTCGTTAAAATGCAGGCGTTACAATTGCGTGCCGCTCGGGCGGGCAAAGGCTCGGAAAATAGAGTTAGACCCGCACCTAATTAGGGAAAAGATGAATTTTGGCATGTTTAAATCACATTAAGAGGACTATTCTCCAAAAGGCTGCAAATGTCCACCAACTTTACTCGCTAGGTCCCCTAAGCATTGAGATTGCAGGTTTATCGTAATTATCTTCTAACTTCGAACCAGTTAGAGTTTGCTGACAAATATTGCTTTTAGTAGCTTATTCCTAAAATAATGCTGAACATTTATACAGGGTGTTTCACTTAAAACTTCTAAGCCAAATATTTTAGTAATTAGACAAGGTATTTGAATTCAAATTTTGAGATGTAGATAGGCCTCTGGTGCAAAGGTATTTCTCGAACGTTTAAATTTAAAAAATTAAATATCATCCAAAAAGTATTTTTTGTCCTGTGGAAAAACGTTGAAAAGTTAATGGTTTCTAAGATGTCCTAATGTGAATGTCAGTATTGTACTGTACAGTCTAGCAATCATTCTTTATCTATTTATATGTAAAACTAGAGTTGTAAAATTTCTTTGGAAACCTCCCAGTTTTAGATGATGAACTAAATGAACTTCCTTCAAAAAAATGTTAGTATCTTTCAGTATCCTATGACACAAACTGAAACAAGCTATATAAAATTTATTTAATTCATCATCTAAGATCAGGAGATAATCTTCAAAGAATTTTTATGGTGTGCATCGCATATTGATTAAACTATTTACTAGACATTTCAAATTCTTATGTGTTTAGGTAAATAGAACTTTTTATCGATAAAATTTGGCAAAAGTTAGAGAAAAATTTATAAGCTTTACAACGGTATAAGTTTTATTTACTTGTGATAACAGGTATTCCAAAAAAAGATCATTTAAGAACAAGTCTCACATCAGGGAAAGCAATATCGTTAAAATAGCTTAGGAATGTTGGCTAAAATTAAGTCAAAAGCTTTCTATGAGCTTGTTTCAATGACGTTTGTCGAGGTAGTTATGGGCTGTTAAGCGTCTTGGTAAAGATGATCTCCTTTACCAGTTACATTGACTGTAGACTAATGGTTGCTGCCAGCAAAACGCATACTGATGAGAATACCAAGGAATAGTTGATAGATGGCGGTCGGTTGTTTGCCATATAGTACGAATCCACCTTAACCTGGAAACAAAGTACTCGAAAGTTGATAAAACATGCAGTTGGTTGTTGATTTTTTTCCGAAAAAGAAAATTTTATTTCCAGCCAACATAAGTCAAGAAATTTCGACATTGACATGTGCTATAAAAAAAAAGAAACCGAACAATAACATACCAAAATCAAAACACGTGCATGCTGTCCTACATGCGTTATCTTGGAAAGTGGTGACCGCTTTCTAATTTTTCAGCCATATTTCATTGATGGTTTGATATATCAAGAAAAGCTTTAAACAAAAAATGAAAACCATCTTAAAATACATATTCTTGGTAAGAATAATGTCTTTCTCTTTATAATCATCTGATTCAATGACCTCGTCTTTTTCAATGTTAAATTCAGGCAAGTTCTTACATGATCGGCACATCTTGACTTAGTTACGCTTTCTTCTACATCAGCAGTAACTGCCCAACACTGCTTCAGGGTTTATCACCAGGTACAGCAGTGGCTAGGCAATGATCTAGATTCTTGTCAATGAGGTTGGAACCTTGTTGGTAATTTACTGCAGCCTAGACCAGAAAGTCTTCCATCAGCTTCAGAAAAAGCCATGGTAATACACGATTTTTATGCAAATTTTGGGAACTGAAAGAACTGTGCCGCTAAAGTAATAAAAGCGTGCAAAATAGTTGGTTTTTAGATTTCTTCTCTGCCCCTTAACTCTGTAATCGTTGCAGATACAAAAAACATTATTACTAGAAATATGTATTTTTAGATGATCTTTGTTTTTTGTTTGAAACTTCCTTTCATATTAATAATTTTTAATGAAATTGGAAATCGGTCGCTATTTTCTAAGATGGCACCTGTAATACACAGCATGCACGGGTGTTGATTTTTGGTATATCATTACTGGGTACTAATACTATGCATATACAAAGAATCCCCTTCTAGTGAAATCTTAAAATGACTAAACATATTCAAGCAAGTGCAGAAGTAAAATAAAGGGAGGAACACCTTACTATAAAATTTACTAAACAATCCAAATATCTTCTAAATAGAAATTTAAGTAAAAAATGTTTTTTACCTTGTAAACATTGGCAACCTTTCTGACAATGTTTTACTTAGTCAATTCTTACAATTGGTATTACATGTCAGAAAGCGTTTTTAAATAATAGGTCATGCTTTCATATTTATAAGTAGAGGTAACGTTCAGTTCTAAACTTTCATCTGTTATACCTGAAATAATAAATAATAGACTCTTCAACCCATTTTAAATTTTCATATACTGCTCGCAACAACGTTTCGAGTTTCCCAACTTAAAACAGTACACAAACTATTTTCCTAAGCCAATCATAAAGAAGTTTTGCACACGATACCGGAATTTTATGCAGATACGATAAAATCTTCCATCGCATTCACGATGATATAGAATTCTTTCAACAATATTAGCAAAACTTCAGCAGATAATTTGTTTTTTTCCAATAAAAGAAATTTCCATCTTCATCACAGAAACGCAGTTGTTGAGAATTACTGTAGTGATAATTTCAATACGCTATGGGTATTATACATGAAAATAAGAAAAACAAAACTCACGCAAATGGAAGTTTTGAGAATTCATATATTTTAGTGAAATAAATATTTAGAAAAAGTATTAATTGACTGAAATATTCTCGTGTTAGACGAGCTAAATTGTACAGAGACCAGAAATAGGATGAGCTACAGTGTCCTAAAGAAGAACTGTCACATTATGAAAAGAGAAAAGTGCATTGCACTTTTATTCTCGAACGCGTTAGCTTTTTATATTCTATAGGTTAAATATTTCTTTAACAAAACATAAATAGAGGAAGTTTAAAGGATTTTCATCATGTTCCATTTTCGAAACAGAAACAATCAAGTTTAGGAATAGTTTAACGATACAAAGTCTTAAAAGCAAGAACAAGTAAAGATAAAAAAATGTAAAAGATACTTTAATATAAAACACCCGGAAAATAAATTACATGGAACGAAATTATAATCATTATTTATATAAAGTTGGGGTTACATATTACCTTTAAATTTCTAAAATACCCTATTATGAGATACAAAACAGTAAGTAGCTAGCTGCTTTTGGCAAAACAGAATTTGTATTAAATAAAATAAGGAAATTCTGTTAACTCGGCGTTTATACAGGTTGGCGAATAAAAAGATTAAATTTGAAATAAAATCTGTTAGGTTATTTCTAAAGTTATTACTACTAATAGCGCATGTAAACTATTATGGAGAAACAATACGATACTTAGTTATTTTTAGCAGCTACCACAAAGATTTTATTATGGAAAACGGAGCTACTACATGCATTTATTTACGAAACATTATTTTGCATTGCTGTTACCTATAAACTTCCGTAACAAAGCTATTGAATTCTGAAACGAGATTGTTAAGGAGGCGATTTACGAAGGTGAAATAAATAACAGGCAGGTAAACTAAAGAAAAATCTCGTAGGTAGTGTAGTAGATACTTCAGCGCTTTCTTGAGTGTTTGCTGTTGTAGCGCTTGCAGTAAAATCTTATTGTAAAATGTACATTGTTGTTCGTTGTTTTCTATACAAGTAAAAAATAAACGTCTAATGCTATCTAAATATTAAATTTGCAGTAATTATTTTCTCTGCATCTTAATAGCTTCATCGATAACTTTTATGTTACCGTATTAAGTTAAATTAAAGGCCAATATATGCAAATTATGTAACTTCTTGAATGTAGGTAGTCTATTACGGAAATGAGAATGTCGGATACCATTACAAATATGCAGAGCCAATAGGAGATACTACCTATCAACCTCATTACCACTGGGAATTTATAGAATGGGGAGAGTGTTCAGTTCGATGTGGCGGCGGTACAGAAGTTTCCGAACCTGAATGTGTCGAAGCAAAAGGTGGTAAAGTCAGCTCATCTTTTTGTAAAGAACTAGAGAAACCACCAATAAAAACTAGAAAGTGCAACGAGCAACCTTGTAAAACTAAGTATTATTACATTTAAATCTATTTAATGTTTTCATTTGTTTCTAATCAAGCTCGTTATAGATGGAGAATCGGCAAATGGAGTTTGTGCTCGGCTTGCAAGTTTCAATCAGGAGTTAGAATAAGGGAAGTGGAATGTATTAGAGAAGCACAAAAACCCGGAAATGAAGATGTATTAGTAGATGATGAAAAGTGTCCGCCACCGAAACCAGGCACTAGAGAATTATGTAATTCACATAGAAAATGTGCAAAAACTAAACGCGAAGACAGTGGTATTTCTGCTGATATATTAAAGAATCTCTGGTTTCAAACTAGAAATGAATATATGTTACAGGAACCATTGGTAAGAAAGTAAAATAGAGAAAGGGTTAGATTTTGTATTTAAGAATTTTGTTTATTAGAGTCTAAGAGAAATATCAAATCCTCGCAGTTTACGTAAAGCACGTCGAAGTATTATTAAATCTAGGCGAAATCTTGATAATGTTACTAAATATAAGGGAAATGCAAACGCAACACTTAAGGTCGGCACAATAGTGGACGATAAGATTTCTCCGGAACAGATTAAACTGATAGAAGTGCCGTTGAAACAATCTCATCTGTCTTTGAATTTAACGGACGTCGCTTTTGAAACGATGGGAGATAAGGTTCCTGATAGCATTGATAGTACTAAGGAGAAAGTCTTCTCAGGTAAAGAAGCTGCAAAACGTATGAAAGAGATTCAACATAAAAATCAGACTGATGTTCCTGATAAAAAGAAATGATTTTATAATTTACTATTTTGTTATTTATACAATTTTTATCGTACAAATATAAGATAAAATAATAATATATTTTTACGTATAGTATAAATCTTAATTATACAATTCTTATTGTTAATTATAAATAAAAAAGTACTATATTCGTGTCTTATTATTTCTAAAATCTCTTCCCATTTTAGTTAAATATCGAAGCGCTTGTTTACCTTCTAACTGGGTCGGTGTTTGTTGATTTTTTTTGTCTTCTTCTGATTCGTGGTGCAATGTTAATCTAATATTTGATAAGTCTTCATTGTCGATTTGAATGGACTGTATAGGTACTCTAACGGTATTTTCATTTGGAGATTCTTCTTCCTCTGTGGTCTCACTCTAAAAAAAGCAAATTATCTTAGACAAGTATACTAGTGGTAAATGAACAGGAGGTATAAATTATTATTTGACTGTTCATTAACGTATTACATGAAATATCGAATGTAATTTAGATAACAAATTTGAGTTTTAAAACAAAAATGTAGGTATTTTATCAAAGAAAATCATTTGTATCTGGAGGCTAAATTAACAATTCTAATTTTCGCAAAAACTGAAAAGTCTTTTTTTGGAGAAAATTTAAGTAAGTAGACATCATATCAATGCGACTAAGAAATTTACAAATAATACCTAGATCCCTGATTACTGATTGAACGTTAACAGTTACGATGACGTTCTTAATACTCCATAATAATAATCCATACTCGTTCTGAATCAAGGTTAACCAATGTTTTTAACAGATCTTACTTCGAGAAAACTGAAGATGTTACATAATACAATAATTACTACTTTACTGGAAAACTTACTGGATTTGCAAAGTTGTGAGCATATCTTCAAATTACACGACTAAACTACAGCATTCTTTATTAAACCATTCATTTAATACCGCATTAAATGCTAGACTATGATGTTGCTCATTTAAAAGGTTTTATCTAATCAAGATTGCTTTAGGTGATTAGGAATGCTAGCTATAATAAGTATAACATCAACATTGGGTTTCGTTTCCGTTAAAATCAAATGTGGAGCTTAGTAAAGGCACACCATACCAACATAGTAAGTATTCTCAGATAGATCTCTCTACAGAAACGTTATTTATTATTTGACTAGGACGTTTTAGGTTTTTGTCTCCTATCAGTTTCGCACACGCAGCTATTCGCGTCATTGTTGGTGGGAGCTGATTCTTGAATTCCAACCTAAAACGTCCTAGCTCAATTTATTACATTTAGATTCTTAACACTATTGAAATGGTTGATCAAAAAAATTTTTAACATTCTGAAAAACAAGAACCTTTCTTAAGTCACACTGGCAGATTTATACTTTTGGGGACTTAAAACTAATACTCTTTTTGGTGATCCCTTAATATACAAAGTTATTAAATTTCTGTAAAAGTCCTTAGCCCCATGAGATCAAAACCACATTCTTAGAATTCTTACTATTGCTTTATGCTTTTTAAGCACCGAAGTAATAGAGAGATCAAAGAACCCGATCCCACTAAGATTGGCAAACACACAAGAGCCCCAGGACCATAAGAATCCACAGACTCGCAAGGATCTGAAAAAGAATCCTGCTATAAAGGTTTCAAATGCTGTCAGATTTGAAAAAGCGCAGAGAAACCTTAGAAATTTAGCCTAGACTGTAAGAAAGCTTTAGAAATCTGTGGAATCTGCAGCATGTCGTTTGACAAAAATTTTCTTCAAAGAGTTAAATGCGTACATAGAACAGGGAGTCTACGAAAATGTGGGGATTTGCAAGAGCAAAAAGACAAGCATTGTAGTGACATATTAATGCCGAAGTTTTATTCCACAGAATGAAAAAATATTTTAGCGTTTTTTACAATCAAAAAGCAACAATTTAATTAATTAAATAAGGTATTCCAAAGGACATTGGTCAATTCTAATCTGTCACTTCATTACGCCAAACAAGTCAGCCAACACATGTTTTTCTTTATTTCAGATTTTTGTTTCAAGAAAACATAGGAATTTGGAGCCAAATTACCTCTGTTTCCTCTTGATTAAAAGTTTTACATGAGAAATCACTATGATGCGTCTTCAAAGGGGACATACGGTATAAAGAAATTTAACAAAATATCCTATATCATAACCAAAAGAAATTTCGAGGAGTACGAATGTCAATGAGGGTAAACGATTATGCACGAATACAGGCTTCTGGATTTGATGTTTTCTTACGCTGACTTTGGCTACACTCGAGGTGGTACAACTGTACAAGTAGTCATAAAATTTCCTTTCTATAGACTTACTTAAACACAAGTATTCCAAGTGACAGTGCAAAATAAATAAAACTAGAATTCGTGGTGTGATTCAATTCGGTTCTTTGAAAGGGGAAACAGTGAAAGAAATTCATGAAAGGATTTTGCTTATATTGGGGAACTTATGTCTTTCCTATAAAACCGTTTGACTTTGGGGAAACGAATTGAAGCACTCCAGAGCAAGCACTACGTCCTGGAGGTTCAAAAACAACTGCCACACTAGAAATTCTCAACAAACCCCATGATATGGTTTTGGCCAACAGATGAGTGAGAGTGCGCAAGCTAGCAGAGGTCACAGACATCTTAACTAAGCAATTCACTTTATTTTGCACTTTGAGTTACACATGAAAAAACCTTGCGCAGAGTGGGTGCCGCGTCTGCTCACAAGCGAATTCGTATGCGAACATCAGCCAACTGTTTGTAAGTGTTTAAAAAAAATTCAGTGCATTTTTGCGGCATTTTGCGACCATGGTCGAAAAGTGAATTGGCCACTATACAACAATCCGTTGCACGAGGTGAATCGACTCCGAAATAGGCGAAACGCGTACTATCCTCTGGAAAGGTGACGACGTCAGTTTTTTGGAGCGCAAAGATAATTCTCCTGAATGACTACCTTGAGAAGGGGAAAGCATTAATGGAGAATACTATGCGGCACTTTTGGAGATGTTTTACCATGATAACGCACCGGGTTATTCAAGTCGTTTCGCTGAGCAAAAATTGACTAAATTGAGGTTTGAAGTTCTTCAGCATCCATCCTATTTGTCCGATCTACCCCCTTATCGAAACTCAAAACTTTTTTGGTTAAACAAAAATTTAGCTTAAAGGAAGAGGTGATACGAGTATTTGGAGGGCCTTGAAAAAACCACTTCCGCAAAGGAATCACAAACTTGGAGAAATGTTGGAGTGAGTGCGTTTAACTTCGAGAAAACTATGTCGAAAAATAAAGTATAAAGTATAAAACTCATATTGTTGTCCTTAATATCAAAACAAGTTACTCATCAAACCATCTTCTATAATCAAGTCTGGGAAATTGCACGTCACATCTTAACTCCAACTACGACTCAAACAAAATTCTGGCTTTCTAATGCTAGTCAAGATTTACAAAGCCCATGAATTGTCTGTGAAGACAACTAGAGAAACCACTGATAAAAGACGTTTTTAGTTTTCTCTAGTGATCGATTTATCTACGTTTTCATTCGTTGGTTATATTGTATCTTACTTGAACTTTAGAAAAATTATATTTTTAATATACAAGTTAGGTAGATGAGTACGAGAATTATTTATCTACTAAAATAACTATAAAATATAGCTAACACCAAAGAATGCAGCTCCAAGCTCCAAAATTATTTGCCATAAAGATTGCCTCTTAAAATAAATGTGTGACAAATTTTGTAAAAGCTTTTATAAATTTCCAGTTTGTTTTTACAAGTTAGTTTTTCATAACCATAAAGAGGAAAAGAAACTTATAACGTTGATAGCAGACTGCTAACTCCTCTTATTGGTATTTATCGTATAGTCTCTAATGACTTGTAACTTCTGAAACATCATTTAGTATGTTATGTTGGTTTCGGTAACTTCACATTTTTCTATTAAATGTTTGCTGAATGGTTTTTATAGAGTTAAACATATTTATAGCATATTAAAAAGTATTGTCGCTAGTTCTATCTAACTGCTGTAAATAATGTCAGATCAAAATGATTGAAACTCTTCTACTGTGATACCACAACATTATGTAGGTGTATTCATAAGCATTTTAGCATATATTTCTAAGAAACACCACACCACTGCACGTTTCTTATTATGATTGATATAAATGGTTTGGAATTTACAATAGAGAAAAAGACATCTAGCAATATATTTCGTATACTACGTAAAAAATAAAATATTTTCTCATGCAATAGTGTCGTAATTATATTGAAGGAAAATAAGAAATACAGTTGATGTTAGGTTCTCTGAGAAATTAATAAAGTGAACACCATTATCATTAATTAACATTAAGACATTATTAATTCAAAACTGTCAACATGAGTTAACATACTACATAATACATAAAGCAATTTCAAAGGCGGATTTGTTTTAAGTTTTCAATAGTTTCATTAAGAAAGACAAACAACATAAGTGGCCGTTTGACCATTGTAAAAATTAATTCTATGAATAAAATTTACCTCCAGCATCACAAGATGCAAATAACGCGATATTCATTTTTAAATGGAATTAATCTTAATAGAAGATTTATATGGAAATTACTTATTAAACATGCTGTGTATGCATTGCAATAGAAAATTTTATTTATATACCTATCAAGGAAATAAATCTTGTTCAAGTAAAAAAGCAAAATAAAATTGCAAATCTAATTAACTGAAGTATACAGAATAAAAGAATTCAATAAAAACAATTGTCTGTCACACCTACTCCGCCTACTTAGGTATAGTTATTTTTTTGTTCTTGGAAGGTCTTAACTCCTCCTACACTAAAAATACAACCAGACCAATTATAAAAAACTATTTGTAAAAATAATATGGGTATTAGCAATTTCTTGGAATTATTGTTATACTCCTCCTTTTTCCTAGCAGCCAATAAAATGTTGCAAAATCTAAGTTCTATGGTATATATCATGCTTAATAGCGGCACTCCCTTTTCAAAGTGATATACGTTTTCACTTTATGTAGTATTAATTTGTCGACAATTTGACAGATTAAAAACAAACAAGAATTATACATTCCTTTAAATGATTCCCAGTGTAAATCTACATAATCTGCATGTTCAACATAGCTGCCAAATTGACATGGCAATAATAATAATAAACAAACCACCCACCATTAAATATTTTTGCTTTTCTGAATAAAGTTTCTGTTTATCGCTACAGGTATATTATTTGTAATGATCAATCTTTAAAACAAAATGTTTCAGCTTTTTTTCAAAATATCTTCAAAAGCTACAATATCAACGAAACTGTATAGAAGTCGCAGTTATAGAACACCAATTTAGTTTGCTGAATGGAGCTTGCTCTTTAGGTAAAATCTATTCCTTCACTGATGATTATCTTGGTTATGTCAACATAAAATTCTCACTATATGCGGAAGGCGTTTTTGGGATCTATTTTGGACAGATTTTGAAAAACCATGGTGTGTTTACCTCCTAAACGCTCTCGTTAGGAACTTAAAGGGTATTTCGTTGATGTTTCTGTACACAATGATTTTTCGACCCAAAAACAACCTAAATTAGATTAGTGATAATTTGTAATAGGTGAACGAACTAGTGTGCTTTGCTGATAAAATCAGTCGGTATGTATTTATATCAATTCTAATAGCTTCCTCTAATTTCTTTGTTGCTTGATAGGTCTTATTCGCAGTAATAGATATTTCCTGCATAAAAGATTGCTGCGACAATAACTAAAAATAATCTCGCCAATGTAGATGAAAATACTCTTTTACTTCTACTTTTTTTCCATTGAACCATTAAGACAGTAAATCAGGGTAATAAGTACAGGATGTTTAGAAAACTCGAGAGAAATGAAAATTTAAGTTTCTTGATCTCCCTCATTTTAAACTTGAAATTTGAAAGAATTTTGCAATAAACAATTGAATGCCGCCAAAATGGTTAATTTCAGACTGCCATATCGTAATTAGCAATGAAGCGAGAATAGGAAAATCCCAAAATATCCAATTAAATATCCTTTCAGGAACTTTCCAACAAACCTATGTGCTTGTAAGTGCAGATACTCGTATTATGTCGGCTGATCAGGATTCTGGTGTATTTAGAGATAGCTATTGATTTTAATTTCATTGGAAAGTAATTGTTTTGTAATTTTGTATTTTCACAAAAGATCCTACAGAGAATTATGATGTAGATAGGGAAAAGATTAATATATTTCTTAACACCAAGCCCAAGAGGATGAATGTGTTTTAACTGTAATTTTCATTAAGTTAATGACATACTTACCACATTTATTGCAGTCAGGCAGAGATCACGTCTAAGTGATTTTTGTAATTTCATCAACTCTCTAGCTTTAGCGGCTCGTAATCGACCTTTTCTGCGTCCTTTAGAACAGTAGGATATAAGAATTCAAAATCACTCTGCGTGATGTTTAAGTTAGTTTACCTAAATTCCTAAGTAATCTAGATTTACAAGCGCATTCACTTCTCTGCTTCGGTCTAGGACCTGCACATTCTCTATCTGAAATAATATCTGATTCTCCCTCCCCTTCTCCTGCAGGTTTAACACATTTAACCATCCGATAGCGAACTCCTCGAGGACATATACACTTCTGCCAATCACCTATCATCCACCTAAAGCGAATCAAAAAGAATGATTTTGGAATAAATGGAATGTTTAATATTTCATCTTAGTCACCTAGGTATGCACGGTGCTATCTCACAAGGTCGAATTAGTTCTTTGGGTTTCTTCAACTTTATGCAGTAACTATCATCTACTAAACCAGCTGTTTTTTCTATACATCTAGGTAAGGCTTCTGAAGTTCCAGGACCGCAATGTGCTGAACATTTTGACCACTCAAGGTAATCCCAACCGAAATGAGTAGGTCGTTTTAGAAACTCTTTCAGACCAAACGAATACTTGATAGTAACGTTATCTAATGTAGCAATCTACAACAAAATAAAGTAGTTGTTTGTATTGACAATAGTGAATAACGTACCCATATTGACATTTCACTTGTAATAGGCCCTGGAACACTAAGTGCCTCCTGTTTTGTGCGAATATTTCCCAACCACGCTTTGGTACCAGACATGTTAAACAGCCCGTATGTTTCCCTGGGAAGGAAATAAATTCAATTTATTACCAGCTGTGATTAAATGTATGTGAACTTTAACTTGATTCTGCGAGGGCCAAAATTTTTAGCTGATCATATTTTTAGACGTGTAGCAAAATCGGGAAACATTAAAACAATGTTTAATTACTATGAGTTGAAAAACACGAAGGTACCTAAATCAATTAGTGAGAGAATAGGATAGTCGATTCGAATTACATAGTCTAGTGATCAATATAATTGCAACCATTAGATAAGCGATTTCATTGTTGTAATAATCGTTTTGTACCTAAAATTCAGTACTAATTACAGTGACTCACCCTTGTATGTACATGATCTTCCCATCTTTACTTCCCACTTCTATTTTGGCTTCAGATGGTTCCGTTTCCTCAATTTTTATATTAACTGCTCCTACGGGTATATCTAGCAATTTTGTTTTGCCTTTACAGTAAATTGTGCTTTGTTAGACATTTAAACCGGAAAATTATCTTTATATCTTACTATCATTAGCGATGCCCTCGTGGATAAACTGTTCCCCCTCAATTACTCTACAGGTCGTGCCATCACCCCGACAAACACCGCACCAGTCTTCAATGGCATTGGATTCTAAATCAAGATCGCAGGGTATCTCCTATCAAACACTACTGTCGTAACAAACAGCTCACGCATAATTAATTATTTAATTACTACCCTACATATTCCATCTATGCAGATATCTCTTAATCCCCGCAAGCACTTCGTTCCATCTACTACACGTGGGCGTAGGGATGCAATTTCCCCTTCGTCATTTATGCAAAATAAAACACAAGGATTTTCTGAAAAGATCACTTGCAAAGAATATTTTTATAGTGTAGAGAAGTAATTTATACCGTATAATCAAGTTTATTAGTTTAGTGCACAGATTTAATTTAATCAGGTAAAATGTTTCTTCTTATCGTTAGTATAATATTAAAAAAACTGTCAAATACTACCATTTTACACAAATTGTACCAAATAAGCCTGGCTTTTAATGTTGATTATACGGCATAATATAAGACAATTACCCTCATCCATGTGATACGCTCTCCATTCGTGCATTTTACTATCTTCAGGATAAACCCATTCATTAAACTCGGCACACTGCACATTTCTAAACGATGGCTGTCCTACTGCGCAAGGCTATAGATTATTAAGCTAATTTAGAAGTTTATAAACCGTTAATTTTCTGTTTATACCTCTGTATTACAAATTCTGTGATGTTTATGTTCTCCTAAGCAGTATTTTCCTCCGTGAGCGGGAGCCGGCGTATCGCAATGTCGTTCTCGGCTTGAAATGCCTGACCCGCAACTTCTAGAGCATTCTGTCCAAGTTGACCAGGGTCCCCATCCTCCATCAATAGCACCCGGACGTTCTCCCACTTCTAAACATTTTCCACGAAAACACCACTAGAACGACGTGATAAAAAAAGGTGAAAAATAGTTTGTTTTGTTAATAAGTGCTATTTACCTTTTTCTCTCCGCAGTTTGTTCCTGGAGCGGCAGCCATGTGTGTTTCTACACACCCTTTGTCTTCCACGTAACAGATCAGATTTTGGCATTCCTACAATTTCTTCGTTTAAAAAAAATGTAGCGATATAAAATTCCGACAAGCACAACTCGAAATTAATGTAAATTTATTACTGGCTGTAGGTAGCTTAAGGAATCTGAAAAGCAGTTTTATAAATGTGCCCATTCGGGTACTGGAGCTCCAAGGAAGACATAAAATATGCAGGTGGAATAAATTGGTCGGTATGAATGCTTCGCGTACTGAGACACCTTTGTTGCACGTAGTCGTAAAATGTACCGCGGTCATCACTACAAGAGATGGTCCCGAACGGCGGTGTTTTAACGGCACAATAGAGGTTAGTCATAAATCTGCATAATATATAAACTGATTCTCTGGATGCACATTTTAGAAACTAGAATCTGTTAAATTTATCCGGGAGCGTAACACTTAATAGCGGTGTATTTACAACACGGCTTCGTCTGAAAGTTTCAATTTGGAGCGGCGCAGTCTCGTTTCTCGGATAATTTAAATGGCATTTAGTTTAATGCGCTTCGTTAAAACTGAAATGAAGACTTCAGTATTTTACATGAGGAAGTTAGGAATATCCGGCTACAAGCGATTATTATATTTTAAATTCTGCTGGATTTCTTTCTTTTATATGCAACATAAACGAAGAAACTTGTCGAGCTCGCATTTTGCGAGCAACGTTGGTTGGAATCGAAAATAAGAGAATTACAGGGCAGAACAATAAAGCGATTTCGAAAATGTTCCGTTGGGAAGTCTTTTCACGTTTGCATCGTTTGGAATAAGAAATTTGCAATTAGACGAACCTTAAAGTAACACGCGATTTCCTCGTTATATTCTCCGTTATATCACTGAAAATTTTGTTATAGAATGCTTCCTGAATTCATGCTCACGCTACTGCAGGTGGTTGTTGGCGGTGGGTAACAGAAATTTTACGATCCAGCTACTTTACACTGGCAATTTTATAGCCAATTCAGCAGATTGTATCGGAAAAACAATAGAAAATGCATGAGACTTTCATAACAAAAGAATGGTATCTGTATTGTGTTACTTACTATTCCAGTGTCGCATAGTGCTGCATTCGGTCCGAGAAGTTCACGACACTGAAAATCTCCTCCGTACACGACTCCGGGTAATATATCTGGCATTTCAAAGCTATGATCTGTAGGCGGGTCATACAAGCATCTCCCTAAATCTTGACTAAACTACAAACATTTACTAGACTAATCGGCCAGTAACAATTATATGTAGACATACTTTATAAAAAGCTGTAAGTACTTAGAGCTGCAAGCAGACCACTCGGCGGTTTGAATGTTGACTGACGGATTCATGACTGTGTAAAGGTTATTTGGTAGAGTAGCGTTACAACCTGACTCCGTTGGGGTATCGTGCGGAATCGCCATTCTGGAAATTGCGGTTGTTGTCACAGTTGTCGGTAATGAGACGGCAACCATGCGTGAGAATTATTCAAAATTCCCAATATGTTATATGCGGCGAACAAGCAACCGCAAAAATAAACGCATAGCGAACAGATTGGAACATTACATACAACTTAAATAAACTAAAATGTGCATACATACGTATGTGCTATTTCGTGAGCTATCACAAAACCTAGACGTAATCCATTGTCTTCGCAAAGAGCGGCTTGTTGTTTAGGTTCGCATATTCCAGCTAGTACGGAAGCACCTAAAATTCCACAGTTTCTATCGTTTCCGCAGATGTCAACCCTTTAATGAAAACAAGAAATATAGAGTTAATTGTAATTTTATTTTTAAAACATCAATTCATGTTGTATTTTAACGAAAGTAAATGTAAAATGGAGTTATTTGTCCCTATTATTATCGACGAGCACGGTTTGCATGATCGAAAATCGATTCTTTAATAAGTAAGTAGGTAAACTGTGATGGAAAATTTACATTCAAATAGTCTTTAATCTTTAATTAGTTTACCATCTTTCTCTTCTGCAAACAGGTGTACGTAAAAAGTCAATAATGTTATATACAAGGAGCATCCAAGAAAGTTCTTGCAGAAATAATTTCTATAAAATGATTTTATACAATTGTGCTGTACTGATCAGAATTTAAGTGTGGTTTTCACAAAATCTCCGTACAGTCCAGTGTAATTAGACAAAAAACAACCATAATACGGACATTTGGAAAAAGAAGCTGACAATTAGTAAAGATGTTCGGAACAATATTCTAGTCAACTTTGAGGAAAAGCTGTCGTCTTGGATTTTGCGTTTCAAGATGTAACACTTAAACAAATTGCGCAATCAAGTTTATTTTCACCTGAAATGAAACCGTTTAGGCCGTATTATCAATAGAAAGATTAATTTCTAACAAAAATTGCAAAATAAAAAAAATATCAAAGTGTGATTCAAATTAAATGATGCATTGGAAAAACGATTTCAAAACAGACCAATAGGACAGACAAAATACTTCCTATTTCATACTTATATCATATGTAGAAATATTTGGAGATCTTGGGCCTGATTACTGATGAATGATGATAAAGGTGCAGAGGTTTTACTCTGTATTTGTGAATTCCTAAAATTCTTTATTAGATAAAAAGTGTTATTTAATACACAATACACAATACCTTTTGCTGTATTATCTGATAATCTATCCCATCTTATTTGGCTCCTACAAAAAGTTCAAGTTGTTTCTTTTTAGGAAATTCTTAGAATCATCGATATGCATAAAGGATCTTTTAGGCGATAGGGCTTGGTCAGTTCAAAAATCGACCTAACATCCCAGAAAATTTAAGTGCTATAAAACTAAAAAGAAAAATATGTATATTCCTGATTGGTTGACATATGAACAATTATCACACGTCAATTAATTAGGAGTTTTTACATTGGTAGCACGGTAGCTTGCTGTCTACTCCTGGTCACAAGCAGTGTCTCTGAAAATTACTATCATATTTAGATAAATAATATTTCAATATGCCCTTATATTAGTATAGTCAGAAAAAAAAGTTACAGAACTAACCTTTTTCCTTATCTTACGTTCAAAAAACTCATTTGAGAAGTTTTAAAAAAATCTGCACACGATACCTAACAATGACTTCTTATATGTAGATTTGTGATAGGATATTCATGGCACTATGTAAATAAGAGCCCTTGGTGTGCACAAATGTTTGTTTGGTAAAATATCTTTTAACATATTGTTTGCATAAGAATATGGAAAAAGCTCATTTTCTCAAGAATTCATCTTCTGAACAATTCTCCTGGATATTTAACTTTGTTAGAGTTTTTCGCATTTTTTGATACCAACAGTACAATTAAATATCATGTCACTAACCGGTCTTGTAGTTATTCTATGATTCTTTATAATATGTTTTATAAATTAAGGCATAGGAATTGAAAAGCTCTAAGGCTGCAAAGAAACAGTTCAATGAATACTTTTTTAAGTCGACTGCTGAGACTCTCAAGATAGAAAAAGAGTAACAGAATATGACACCACTCTGTTTATCACATTATCTCCACTACAGATTGATGAGTTGAGTAGGAAATCTTAGTGTTCAGTTTAAAGAGTCAAAAGTTGTACAGGTCAAACAGTCAAAAATAAGTGAAAAATAAAGAGTGGAATGTCGAAATCTCTATAGTTAACTATATATTACCAGAAATAGTAAAATTGACCACCAAGATCTCCTGATCTTAATTCCTTTGATTCTTTTTCTGGGAAATTGTAAAAGAGATAGTCTTTGAAAACCCTTTAAATGGACTATAGAACATTTACATGAAGCAGTCACGTTAATAACACCCGATACGCTTCAAAATATGCGGTAAAGTTTATGTAGAAGCCTCTTAGTGTCAACAAGACAGTAGAATATCTGGACACTATTTCCGTAAAATTTAATAATTCTAGTGATTGCTCAGTTATCTGAGCGACAAAGGATGCTTCCTAACTGAACATTTTGACGTCATGGTTTTGCTGATGGTATTAAAAGACTCTTGTTATTCCGCATTGCTAGCAAACTAGGGATAAACCTCAGAGCAGGGTGTTGTACGTTACTTTACTTGAGACTAGTATTAATCTGTACATACTTTCTAGGAAATAAATATCTTGTTCTCATTCCGTTAAAGCCATTTTATCTGGTTAACTATTTTCTAAGCATAGATACTCCTACTAAGAAGGTCAATAGTTATGATTTATCCGAATTTACTTTCAACTTTATTACGTAATTAACAAACAGTTTTACAGTAAAAGAAATGAGTTCAATATTGTTGCTATCAATGAGCTCGTGAACGATTGTTGATTCAGTTCTAACACAGTATTGTGTTGGGTCAAAATACAAGAAGTGCTTCAGAGTGCGATCAGTTTTAGATGGTTTATATAAGAAATATAAGACATTTAAAAAAATAGAAAATACTGATTTCATGAGTTTCGCAGTTTTTCTATAAGAATAATGATGAAAAATTAAGAATATTACAAAAAACCAACAGTGAGAAAGGATGGAGAAAACATTTATTTTATTGTTTGCTTTACATACTACAACTTATTTTCGTGTTGGGAATGTCAAATTACCTTTTCAGAAATCAGGTAATAAACTTTCTTGTCACTAGAAGCAATATTTAAATTTCTTTACTTGTGAATTAATATTAATGTTAATACCTACCCACCCAAATAAAATTATGTAAGCTGTGGCTACCAAAAGAAAAAAGCGTGGTGATACTTGTATTTCAAATTCCAGCCGTATCTTGCAATTTAAAACATGTAATTATTCAAATGAATAAACTCTTTACGTTACATGTTTTTCATTCATTGTCTGGGGAGCAGTTGGTTGAAAAAATAACATTTACTAAATCATACGTTTATATACACCATAATAAATTTCAGGTTTAAAGAAATTAAAGAAATTCATGTAGCAATTTTGTATTCAGGTCTTCTAATAAACGAATCTTTTCAATGCTATATGCGAAGTTTCTCCGAGTAAGGCAAATTTTTAACCAGAAATCTGAAAACCACGATGAAATTCAAGATAGCAGAGTAAATCGTATGAATGAGATTCTCGAGAGAAATATGGACTTTGCAGAATCAGAAACTTATATGAATGGTATGTTGAATGTCAAGAAGAGCAAGAAATTTAAAAAATGGTACTTATCACCAGGTACTTCAAATGTGTAAAATTTGCTACATTTATCAACTTTTCTCTTTATTTGACTATAAGTTAAAATTTACTTGAAATTAACATAAACACAGTTCCATATTTTTTTATTCGATTTTGATGAAATATGTATGCTTATATTACAAGCGTAATATCTTAAAAAGTCTCTAGTAATTACCGCCTAATGTTGCCCTTACACAAACAAAGCACGTAGTTTTCTGTAATAAAATATAGAATAAATCAACCTAAAATATCAGCCCATCCATTAATTTAACATTACGTACTGTAATGTGGAGAATGTGAAAACTTGAGTTATTTTTAAAGGGCTTTCAGACAGATTTATTATTAATATCAGATATTACATTTTCCCAAGATTCTTTATATTATGATTTCGTTTGGATCAGCAAAATCTTTAAAACTTTTCGATATTATGTAAAAAAAGAAAAACGATACCGTAAAAACCACAAAATTCTATTAAAGTTACTGCAATAAAGTTTCCATATATACGAAATTTGATCATAATCAATTTAATAATGTTAATAATATTAATACTTACGACAAATATTGATTTTCATTTTGAATAATGTTGATAAATAACGATAAAAGACTTGCTGTAAGGAGAATTGATGAAGCTAATAAATGTAGCCATTTGTTTGTTTTACTTAATAAAGATGTCTAATAAGAGATGATTTTTATAAACGCTCTTAAATTTACAAATATTAGAAGATAAATATCTCCTCCCTCTTTAAATAATTTATAACTATTAGCAATATTTATATTAGGTTTGTATCTGATTTTTAAGTGAAACAAATTAGACAGTTTATGTGAATATTACAATATAGAATCCTATGTGAGGTGCTTTTTTGTATTACACAGTTGATAACACCAAACTTAAGATATTGATTTTGCTTGTGCAGTTATTGCTTATGATGTTATTGCAATTCTTGTGACCTTGTTAGAAGAAATATCTTAAAGATTGAAACTGAAATTGCGTTTGTAAACAAAATGTACATCTGTACGTTCTTCTAAGATTATTTTTATTGCTATTGTCTTTTGCATTGTAAAAAACTAGTTTTTTCTGCTTGCTGGTAAACTCTAAAAATTTCCACAGGTAACAAATAATAATTTTTTAACTCTATTTGTAATTTAAAAAAAATGAAAGGTTGTCGTCAAATTAATTTTAAAATAAATTGTTGTAAGCAGATCAGACCACGTAAAAGTAGTTTTCTGCGCGCGATGAGTACTGTGTTGCCACTACCAGAAACTGACTTACGAATTCTAAATTAATTATGCATCTGGAAAGATCCGGAAAAGGATCCCACCCTTCGAGAGGGATGCGAAGTAGTGGGTCCCGATTGACTGCTATGAGTTGCACGTTCAAAATACATAGCAGTTTGACTAAATTCTAGTTGGTGGCGAAATGACCAAGAGAACCGCGACCTAAACCTCAGCCACAAAATAACAACTTAATGTTTGTAGGAGCTGAAGTGTGGGGGACTCTAACTGATTGCTCTTTTTCGGATTCTATTAGGAACTTTGAGAAAAATCACTTTATTACTCCACCACTCCAATTTCTTGCAACCCCATCGGGCTCATGATTTAACGCCACAATATGCCGTATGGGCCACTTCAAGAGAGATGTATTTTCATTTCTTATTACTACCAAAGATCCAATCTTGAGTGTGTCAGTCAAGTCTGGGTCCACAAAAGAAGTAGCGGGTCGATCCATTAAAAAATTTGACGAAGTTAAAGCTAAATTGTCATTAGATGGCAATGGCGTCAGAGGTCGCAAATTTAAAATAGTTTCAATTTCTATTAAGGCTGTACAAAATTCCTTAAATTTCTTTAGAGCATATGCCTATACCCTTTTTAAATGTACCTTTACTATGCCAATGTCAACTTGCAGTATCTTCCAAAAATGAGGCAAAAAGGTTGGAATCAAGTACCAATCAATATCTATAGTTGATAATTGATCGTGTTAAACATGTTTATTTGTTTAAAAAACCTTGCCAATTTAAATAACTTTTGCTTTGCCTCCACGAAATTTGTGCTATTGTCTAAATAGACATTTGATGGTTACCCCGTTCAGCTGTAAATCGTCTAAATGCTGAATGATTCTGTAGCGAGATCAGTAACTAAGTGCACAAAAAAGACTATTGTAAGCCCTGAACACTTTCGCTGTTTTACCTATTTTGTCTTTAGTAAGCATAGATCTTGCATAACCTGCAACTGTCGTGTTAAAAACAGGTACAGGTTTTGTAAAATACTCTTAATGGCATTTGTCTGAAGAGGTTTGACTCTAAAACATCGAACATACAGGTATACAATCTGTCTAACTAAATTCTTATCTGCCCAAAAACGTTACCTTACAGAAAAGAACAATTGTTGCAAACCAGCATGATATAAACACTTGTGTTCTTGTGTAACAGCAGCCTAGTTAACCAGGATTTTGAAGGAAAAAATGTTAGATATCTGTAAACTACTTTCTACTCAAAGAATACCATTTGGATCAATAAATTAATTTAATTACACTTTAATGTGTAATGATATTGACTAATGATTATAATCACGTAAATGTAGATATATCACAATATAAACGCCTAAAGATGATCTACACTGAACAGGGTCGAAACATGAAATAATTATAAAAAAGTTTTTAATTAAAATTAAGTGAACATTTTAATTTATTGTTTATTTAAATTAAACATAGAACTTTACTATGAGGATGGATAACTTCATCAACTTATACTCTAATTTTTACATTTTTTCATGTGAGAAACTCGCTTCTTCTATTCAAATTCTCATAAACATCATATGAATTAGTTTAGGTAGAATCCATAGATGTAAATGTAAACAACAGATTGCAAGTTACAGTTACGGACTCTAGTTCGGGTTATTGTCTAAAATACAAAGTTTCTAAATTATATTTTATAATAAATTGTTTTCTATAAAATTTACATCGTAAATTCAAAATTACCAATCTTTTAAATCAATTAACTAGTACAGCATAATTTTAAAAATGTAGTTGAGTGTTTTCAAGAAATTCTAACAATAGAAAGTATTTAGAAAATATGCAAATGCAAAATTATCCTTTTTAATGAGTTTAAAATTTCAAGTTTAGACTTTATTAAATTAGTTTTCTACACAAACAGTAATTATTTCCGTCTTCTCCTCTGAGCAAAATGTTTTAAAGAATTAAATAGAAATCTTGGTGTCTCTGCTTATTCCTTTAAAAAATGAAATGAATAAAAGTTTGTATTTAACATCAAGATGTTTGTTATTTAAAGCATTAACTTAAATAAAACCTCAAGAAGCGTAATCTTTCAATTTTACAGTAATTGGGGTGTATTTTTTAAATTAGGACAATAGAATATTTTGAGAACAATGCATTTTGAAAACAAATGTTTCAATAAAAGTTATTTGCTTTCAACGAAATAACAATAATAGCTTTATTCATTTATGACCCGGTAAATGTTTTCGAGGTTAAATCATAGCTAACTTTTCTTTTTTAAATGAGAATTTATACCTTTTTCTTACAGAATATTGCTCTACGTTAAAAAACAAACAACTTTTATCTGAAACATATAGGTTTCAATTTAAAAAAGAAAAGTTAGCCATGATTTGACCTTGAAACCGTTTACCCAATCACAAGTGAATAACGCCAGTTTGTTTCACCCTTAAAACCAAATAACTTTTATATGGAATTTTTATTTTAAAAATACATTGTTTTCGAGATATTCTACTATCTCAGTTTAAAAACTCCACCCTGTATATGCCAACACAAATTTGCAGAGTTAATTTAAGAATAGCTAAATGAAGAGAAAAATCTGTCTATTTGTCTAAATGTGCAAGTAGTAAATATGAAATCGTAAAACAAAAACAATTCCATTCTAAAAATAACCAAATTACACAAGATAATTAACTTTACTTTTGCATCATTTTGTTTTAATTTGAAGCTGTCAACCATACTGTATTTCAACGTTATGCGTCATCGATGTTGATTTAATAAAGCGAATTAGAACATCAAGAGAATGTCATTTGTTATTATTATGGAGTATTTTTACGTAGCACGTCCTTTTTTTCAATATTTCTGTTACTTGTAAGTATAACATATTTTACTACTTACTATTTACACAACACAAAATTAAAAATGTCTCTTTCATAAGCCTTTTTTGCCGTTCAGCATTTATTCTGCTACAGTGAACAAAAAATAGTCTCGTCTCCAATATTAATTCAGTGTATCAATTAAATTCTGCTATATATTTTACGCAAAGGAACAAATTCACTAAAAGGTTCTTGCTTGAAGCGCTTTACATAATCGCTGTGTAAATTTATTACCCTAATGTCTCTTTATTTCGAATTGTATAATTGAAAAGGAGTCATAAAATATTTTAATCGATTATTAATCAGTGCATGTCTTTAAAGATTTATCATTTTAATTGCCTTTTTAACATATAAAACACTCCGAAAAAAATTCAAGCATAACACATTTATATAGGGTGTTTTCAAAATTCCAGGAGTATTTCTATTCAACAAATCCATTTGAGAAATCTTGTACATGATTCTCCTACTAAAGTAAATTGTTTATCAAGCCTACCACAAGCAAAGATGGACAAGAGGGTAGATACAGCTCATTACTCTCAATTGAAGGCTATAGTTTTAATTTCTATTTTACTAATTTTTCTTCTTGTCCCTTAACTGTTATACAATTCTTCTGATTGTTTAATTATAGACAGATAAATTCTGCGAAATATCGATCATTAGAAGTATTGTAAAATAAAATACTTTGACTGCTGTTAATCTCTAGATTGCAAAATTGCCCACAGAATTTCTTAATGATTTCTAGAGGATCAACTTACTTCCAAGAGATAAACAAGGCTGTTTGTTGATTAACCAGTACATGTTTTGAACTTGTAGGTTCACTTGTCATCTTTTGGGTTTAAAGTGAGACCTCCATGTTAGTTTTGCATCCAGATGAAGACCAAGACATTTTATTTCTGTTTTGGGTAGTATAGGGGTATTGTTTAAAGGTTGCGAATGGTATATAATAGGATTTGCTGAGATTGAAGGTGATTTTCCAATGTTTCACCCAAACTTGAAGTTGATTGAGGTGGTTGTGCAGTTTTTGTGAAGTTCTTATTGAATCAGGATCTATAGCCATGGTTGCTGTATCGTTCGCAAATGTCGCCTTCATTGTATTAACTCCAGTTGCTATATCAGCAGTAAATAGGATGACTTTATGAAGTGATAGTCTAATAGGCTATCATCAAATATGAGTTAAAAATAGCAGTCGTTTTCACAACCAGGTACGATCTGGCAGATATAATCTTATCTTAGTTTGTAAAGTAGACCGTTGTGGCATATTCTATCAAAAGTTTGTTGAGTATCAAAAAACACTGACACGCACAGAGGCTATATTTAATTTATCATAACCACACGCCTTATTAGTCCAGTCAAAGAATGCCCAAAAGCGGATTGTAAAGAACATGGAAAGAGGGAGAATTTTTCTCTTGAGGAATGTGTTGGGGGTAGTTAGGAGGCAAAGATACTAGAAGTCCTTGCCCCTAGCCCTGCCCCTTCAGGGAGGGAGGCGGTGGAAAGGTCCCTCTTTTCGGTTTCTTGCTTATAACTCGAAAACAGTGCGTCGCACGGTAAGAAGTATTCTCTACAAAATAAAAGATAATTAAATTTCCTACAAGACTGTCTACATTTATTTTCTTTCTATGTGTTATAGTTTCCGAGATATTCGCCAGCGAAGATCGATAATTTTCGAAAAACGTTTTTTTTGCCTGACATTTTTTGTCAAACTCCTCAGCCTTATGTTTTACAAAAAAGCCGTCAGACAGAAAGTTGTAGAGCATTTAGTCACTTTTAGAAATATGTAATAGTTACTAATTTATCTTCTACAGGTCAGAGGTTACAGCAATTTAAAGTTTTTGGATACATTTCGTGATTTTTTAAAAAAAAGTCAATGAATGCTCAACAGCGGATTGTAGAGGAATTCAACTCAACACAAACTGCTTTACCAAACAGGTCAATCGTTGTAATAAAACTATGGAATATTACTCATCACATAGTGACAGTAACTTAGAGTTCAGCGAAGAGACCGAAAGGCAAAGTAAACACTATTGGCAAACTATCCGCAAAAAAATAAACGGCCAAATCTCAAGAAAAATCGCATCCTAAATCAACACTTTAAATAGATTGAAGCCATTTGCATTTACTCAAATAGACTGCAATGAAAGACCATCACCAATCTTTATAGATGGAGTTAAAAACTACAAAGCATCTATTGTCTTCGTAATGAAAACATCATACATTTTCTAATCAAAGCAGTAGGGAGTCTACAGAGTAGTCATTTGAGATTATACCTCTAACAGAAATATAGTGAGATAAATTAAAATCGGTATCAATGACTAAATCGCATTTGCAACGTTATTTAGAATATTAGTAAGTTATTATCTAGAACTTCAATTTTTATTAAAATAAAGATTATCAATTATAATACAGAAAAATGCAGTGCCTGTAGTTATACGTACATTAACGCCAATTTAGACTCATGCATGTTGAAAAATAAAAAAGAAACTGATAATTAACGCTTTGTATGGTGGAAACGAAGGGACAATGCTGCAGGAAAATAAAAATCTCAGAGAAGGCTTTCTCATATTCAGCCTGGAGTATTGCTGTATACAATCCAGCAAAAAATTACTATTGCTAAACTTACAATTAGTACGATGTAAAGGCGATATGCATTCCATTTGTTTTTCATCTCCACTATGCACAAAAGTGCAACAAAACCCGTTTTTATTGCAGCAGCATGCACTAAATGTACTAAATGGGATACTCATAGTTGCATACATAAAACAGCTCGTAATGGGCTCGTTCAAGCACCTATTAAGTTTTTGAATACGATGAAGCACAAGTCATTTTAGTATTTAGTTGAATCGACTTTTTAATTCTGTGTGATGAGTATAACTGAGATGTGGTAACACATTTACTAAACAGGTGTCCAAACTGAAGCCGTATCGTAGTCAGAAACACTCTAAATCAATATTTTAAAATTGGGGTGCCACGGTACTTGGTCTGTCACCAGAAAAAGCTTAATGTGTCCCGTACATAAACAGTTTTAGAAAAGTAGGGACTAGCTTGTAGTTTCTTATACAACGTGTCAACTATACAGCAGAACATAGAGAGAAATAATATTGAAAACTACGTCTTTAGCGATTCCTGCTCTCAATATTAACTTACAAAAATTAATTTGATAATATTAATCAAAATGGAATTCCTTTGCGTCTGATGATACCAAAGACTTCAAAATTGGTCATTACTAAAAACTAAAACGGAAAAATTAAAACAATAATTTTGAAATTTTGCAGTGCTTTCACAAAAAAATTTTTATTTTTAGTGGCAAAGATTATTATAGGTGGCAAAAACAGATGTTTGCAAAGAAAAATGTGTTACGTTACCGAACGATTGAAAGTTTTGTAATCTACCCACCATTTAGCAGAGAAAATTATCTTGGTATTTTTTATGTAGGTGCGAAGATTCGGGGTTATACAAGCACAGAATTGCAAACAAATATGTTACAATACTGAATGATTACATAGTTTGTTTAATTTTGAAATGTATACTGCATTAATCAGAGAAAGTTCCTTTTGTATCTTTCTCGTACGATACATCGCTTTTGAGTGGTGTTACAATATTCGATTCCTAGCAATTTGTTTTTTCCCAATATCTCAGAAAATGCTTGCACAATTCAAATAAAGTGTTTTGTCTTGTTATGTAATGAAAATAAAATTTCCAATTTCTTCTATAATAACTTAGTATGGGTAATTCCATCAAATAGGAGTATTTTGGGGGAGGGGGTGTTTAACGTCAACATCTAGGAAACCGCTTTAGAGAAACATTCGTAGATTTTGCTTGTGAAGGCAATACAACAAGATAAATTTTAGATGTGTTTTGTCTACGGATGAGTCTCAGTTTTGACCAACTATTTGTAATGTATGTGTGAGAATAATTTTATTGAGAGAACATTTACAGTTTTTGCTTTCATTTTACTAATAAGTAATTACTTAGACATATCACGAAAAAGAAGTAAATCAGGAAAGTCGCCAAAAGTTGGATACACTAGCCTAAGCATTGAGTTGTGGTGGTACCATGACAAAGGGTGCTGAAAGTGATGTGTAATAGCTTTGCAAAAATTGCAATATAAAGTTTTCCAAAATAAATAGTAAAGTCTTCTTAAGAAGTGGGTAAATTGTTTGCTTAATTTTGAAATTTTAAATGACAAACTAATGTCACAATATCTTCAGAAGCAAATTTTGTTAGTAAACGGCATTGTGAGTATAGTGTGACAGGCAGAAAGATTTCATGTGCATTGCAATTAGCTGAGTCTGAATCTAAAACTCGAATTTAACAAAAATCTAGTCAGGGAAAGAAACATACTAACGCAGATATACAACACTTGTCAATAGCAGAATTAAGTTAGTTAGACCAAAACTGTATAACAATATGGGTGTTTTCTGCTCATAGTACCTAGAAATTTAAAATCGACTTTGCAAAGTATCCACTCACGAAATCTAATTATTGCCAAAGGTTTACTATAAGAAATGCGGTTTTTGTTATTTTTTTCTTAATCTAGAACTGCATTTGAGACTTTTTAAAGGTCTATGGTTAATACAATTCTAACCTTTAATTTAGGAAACTAATTCAATGTTACTTATCACTGTTTCTGACACGTGGCTGTTACTAGATCTATAGTAAGCAAAACTTAGAATCAATACGTTGCTTCTTTGAAAAAAATTGATAGCTGAGATAAATTGCATTTTATACTCAAAGTATGAAATTTTTTCTTCAGTTATTAGTAGCAAATAATTATTTTGTCGCTGCTATTAGGTCATTGTATAACTCAGGCAAAAGAATTGTTCATGCACGCACGTGCCGTTGTCCGTTGTGTATATTGCTGTGCGTTGTGTCGAAACATGTGTCAGAATGCTTTTATTATTTGCAGTTGAAAAGTCTGGATTATTATCAAAATCTTTTGAAAGAAAACTTGTTTATTTATATTTACGAAAGCTTTAGGACTGCATACAGAAATTGTGGAAATGACAAGTAATCATTACACCACAATGAAACTAAAATCGAATAATCATTGTACTAACATTTAAGATTTATTATTCAATTTTTGCATTTATAATTGTATTGTAACTATTATTATTCCTTTATTTTGTATTCTTATTAACAAACTGTTTCAAGATGATGCTTTATATTGATTTGCACTTTACTTAGAGATATTAAATACATGCCTAAGAAAAGCCCAATGAGTATTAATGATAATAATATATGGCCGGTTGTATAACTACTGCCATATGTTTCAACCACTCCAAATATTTCAGATTAATACCTACTACGTGTATCATCAAAATAACAGTAATACAATGTTTGGTTGTCACTATAGGTGTGGGAAAGTTATCTAAAGATGATGAAAATTCTTGTAACAGTTTTAAGACATTTTTCTCAGTAATTGTCCGACTTAAGAATAAACATATTCATACTATTCTCTAGATAATCAAACACATTACATACTACACTAAGATGAATCTAACGACTATATAAATCAAAAACAATCACATTTTATACTGATTTCTAAAGTTATTCTAACAAATATAAATTCACAAGAAAACACCTTTAAATAGTCATAAAATATTACACGGATGCAGCCACTAAACGTTTTTGGGCCAATAATGGTATTAGTATGTAATTACTATTTAAATTTATACGTAATTCATTTTATAGCAGAATTGTAATTTTGTGCGGAGGGGTGCGAGAACGAAAACTACATGTAACAATCTACAATATCTTTTATCCTACCCGCGCTTCTTAGGTTGCGACCTACTTAACGTTAGCATTTTTCGTCTATTTTTCCTCGTGCAATTCAGTGGCTGTCGTAAAAAGCCTTGTATATCTTATACTTTTAATCAACGCTCGCTATCCGCATTCCCACGTAATCAACGTGGCTCATCGCGTTTTCATACAGTTTTTGCATGCTCGCTACTTACATCGTGCAAGCTTTGCAATTTATCGTAATGGTTATTTAGAAAATACCTCGTGAGGAGAACTGCAACGTCATGATGATTGGGGTGGGTGTCATCGCCTGGGTTCATTTTCTGCTGCCAGTCACGAAAAAATTCTAAAGTCTTTCTTGCGTTCCTGTTCACTGCGAGATTCAGCTGAAACATGAAACAAAAACATTTTGTTTGTTTCGGTTAAAAAATGAACATAGTTAACACATTTCTACCGTTGTTTCTTGCTCGAGAAGAAAACTACTTTACTAATAACCTTTCGGTATTGTTCCTATAATGTTACTCAAAATTATGAATAGTCCTCTCTCGAATGTTTAGAGGATTATCCTGGAAGTTTACAAAAAAATGGGAGCAAAATGAATTTCTCGGCGACCAGTTATGAAAAGATGAAAAATGTTCAATCTCGAGCGGTGTAACTTTGTTTTCAGGGCGTCCGTCGTATAAATTAATCTCGGTACCAATTAATAATACCCGCGATAAAGGAGTTTAGTTTTTATAGCGGTCTGTTGGTTATTGAAAGCTGTAAATTATGGAAGTTTACCTTGTTTTCTTCCTCTTCTAAACGAATCATTCTCACGATCGCTAAATTGATGTTCACGCCCAAGGATGCATCGTGATACAAGTGATGAGCCTGAAATTTTCAGTTACTGTTAAATCTTTCAATCTTTATTGCTATTAGTAAAACAAAAAGTAATCTTAACTCGTTGTAGACGTATATAAAAGGGTTATTGTTAAACATAAATTATAGAATGTACTGTGTATGTAACACACAATACCAACGTAACTAGAATGCTTTCGCCAACAGTTATTTACGATATTAGTAGGTACCTGTATGGAATTATAAATTGCTATAAGCTACGAGAAGGTATAGGAATATCTAGTGAGAAAAGAGATTACGGATTCTAAGGATTTACAGTGAGTTGTGCTGATGTATAACAGTGTCTATAAACTATAATTGGACTATTGTTGTAAAACCTGTTGTGGTATGAAGATGAATTAACTTTATAATAGCTTTATTATAAATTTGCAAAAATTTTAAACAACGGCCTAAGATTGCCTAAGGTACTATAGTTTCGGCTTCTTTTCGGATACAGATTAAAATAATATAATGAGGAAGAATGTTAAATTATCGATTGTAGCAGTTCAAGTAAGTA
>VTPC01003420.1:7272-39469 GCA_011009095.1 Ignelater luminosus | reverse complement strand
GGCCGCCATATTGAATATTTTTAAATGGAACACCCGGTATATAACCCCATATTTAAATAGAGATTTTTAAGACAAATTCAATGATATAAGGGTTGCTATACTTATCTTGAAATGTTTTGGAAATAATCGCTATTCTTTTGTCAGGGGTTTCCCTATTAAAAAGTATGGAAATACGCTGCTCCTGCAAAAAACGGTAAGAGATAGACAAATGAAACTTGGACATATTAAAGGAGGCATTTTTTGTCATGTTTTGCAAAGAGAGTTAAGATCAAATCTTCAATTGTTCTTTTGTACGGCCACCATCTTCAATTTCTTTAAATGGATCACCCTGTATATGATCCCATACCTCGATAGGAATTTTAAAAGCGAATTCAATAATATAAGGGTTGCTTGAACTTGTCTTGAAAATCCCTATGCAAATATGAAATCATATACAGGGTGTTCTATTTAAAAAAATTAAAGCTGGCGGCCATACGAAAAAACAGTTGAAGATTTGTTGTTAATTACCTTCGAAAAACAAGACAAAAAAGACCTACTTTAAGCTCTCCAAGTTTCATTTGTCTATTTCATACTGTTTCTGCGGGGGTAGCGTGTTTTCATACTTTTTAGCGACCCTGTATATAGAAACAAAATCAAAGCTACCCATGGTCATTTTTCATAAATACTTGTGGTTTCTGTCCTTTCTTTTTTTGATGGGCCACTTCAATTGTTGAGCAGTTTACTTTAAAAATGCAACATTAGAAAGAAAAATACACTTAAATTGTACAAGAAAGGTGAAAAATATTTGTTGTAAATCTTTATATTGTTGCTATAGTGAACACATTTCTTTTCTTAAAAAAATCTTTTTATCAGATCGCGTTTCGGGTCTAAAAATAAACACATCTTGTATCTTACACGCCTTCTAAATAATGTCGTGAAACTCTGTCGTGTAGTTGATTTGGAAATATGATTCAGCAATATTCGTGTATTTTATCGTAGGATAAAAGTTGTAAATAGATTACTGATTAACAATTTACATGGGTTGTGAAAATCGTTCAAAACGATTTAATTTATGTATGTAAAAGGAGTAGGTAGGTAGGTACAACATTGAAACAGAACAGAATTTTAATATATTTTTTAGAAATAAAAAAAAACTGATAAAAATATAATAATATTGAATTATAATGTTATCATAAAAAAGTGGAAATAGACAAAATTGTTTTCATTTTTTAATTAGACCAGCTTTTACTCATAAAATGATTTAAATATAAAGGGTGCAGTTATAACGTAGTTGCGTGTTTCTACTACTTCACATAATATAGGTTTCCTCAAGTAAAAAAAACAAATACAGAATAAATTAAGTAGGTGACGAAAATAGTCAATGCTTGAACCATCCAATTCTATTGTTATGGTAATTTTAAAATTGTGAGTTGTAGCAATATTTATCACAACTACGTTTATCTCGTAGGCGAAAAAAGACATAATAGTGGTTGGATAAAAGTTGATAAGTAATGTAATGATTTTTACCACTTTTCCGTACCCTGTACAAGTAGCACCGTCATCTTTAGATTATCTTTTTAATGATAACTTATAATCTTTGTCCCTCTATGTATTGTAAACTGCATTCGTTCAATTCAAATACTACCTAGTTTATACCCGTACTGTAAACTGTACCCATTGCTACATTTCTACGTGTGCTTTTGATTCTTTATTTTATTCTATATCTTCTTTGATTTGGGAGGTATCTCCTACATGAATTTTGATTTAATTTTAAATGCGTTTGTAGGGGTGTAATGTGAAATCTGCCGATACTTTTGCATTTTTTTTCTACTTTCTGTGCAGAGTTATGATATATTAAAATTCTGTGCATTTTATATATTTAGTCTTCGTATTAGCATCGTTGTAAATACTAAACTCTAATCAAATGTACCATACATCTTTAGCGTACTGTCCTGATTCAGTTAATATACGAGGTGTGTGAGAAAAGTAATAAGACTGGCAACACTGCGGGAGATCTGGCAACGTTGTGTCTACCGGCCTGTGCTAAACCGGTTTGTTTATCGCTTCCACTTCCTCAGTCCGAGTTAGAACTCCGTACAGCTAACACATTATTTTTGACAGCGCCATCAGTGAAGTTGTGTTTTTGTTGTGTGTTACAGAAATGGAGCATCGGAATTTAGAGCAACGTTGTGCAATAAAGTTTTGTGTTAAACTTGCTGAATCGGCGAGTGTGACTTTTGAAAAATTGAAACAGGTCTATGGGGAACAGTGCTTATCAAGAGCACAAGTTTTCCGCTGGCACAAATCATTTTTGGACGGCCGAGAACACGTTGAAGATGAACCTCGCTCAGGGAGACCTTCAACTTCAAAAACTGACGAAAACGTTGAACGTGTAAGGGCTCTTGTGAGATCAGACCGTCGTTTAACAATAACGATGATGAGTGAACAGTTAAATTTAAACACTTTCGCCGTGCATCAAATTTTGACAGACAATTTGAACATGCAAAAGATTTGTGCCAAAATGGTGCCGAAAAACCTTACAACTGAACAGAAGAACATTCGAAAAAACGTGTGCGTTGATCTTCTTGAGTGGATTGCCAATGACCAAGAATTCTTCAATTGTGTGATCACAGGTGATGAATCCTGGATATTTGAGTACGATCCTGAAACAAAGCGGCAAAGCGAAGAGTGGCACACTCCGTTATTTCCTCGGCCGAAGAAATGTCGAATGAGCAAATCAAAGATCAAGACCATGCTGATTTGTTTTTTTGACAGTAAGGGTATCGTGCACAAAGAATTTGTTCCACCAGGACAAACTGTCAACAAAGTGTTTTATAAAAGTGTCCTTGAAAAGCTCAGGAAAAGAGTGATTCGTGTTAGACCAGACATTGCAGACAAGTGGATGCTTCATCATGACGATGCTCCGTGTCGCACAGCAATTTCCATCAGTGAATTTTTGACCTCAAAACGCATTACTGTTGTTCCTCATCCCCCCTATTCACCTGATTTGAGTCCTTGTGACTTTTTCCTTTTCCCGAAATTGAAACATGTCCTAAAAGGACGTCATTTTGGAACTCTGGAGAACATTCAAAAGACTGTGACCGACCAGTTAAAAGCCATACCAGTTGAAGACTTCCAGCGCTGCTACCAAGAGTGGGAGCAACGACTCCGCCGGTGTATAGCTGCCCAAGGGAACTACTTTGAAGGGGATAACATTGTTGTTTGAAAAAAATAAAAACTTTGGTTAGTATGAAATCAGTCTCATTACTTTTCTCACATACCTCGTATGCCTGCAAGTTGTATCTTGTCGCTACTATATTATTGAAAATCCTATCATGCTTTATAAAAAATTAGTAATCGTGCACTGCAACATGTGAAGACTTTCAACCAATAATGTTTTACATTGGACAGGTAGTGGTTACCGTCGACAGTTTTACGTACGCAAAATATTTACTATTAGGTGGGTATCAATCAAGAGAAAGGGTTACTATGAACTTTCCTTTCAAGAATTTTTCCAATGTGTGTGTAAGAAATTTTACTCGTAGTTTAAGAGAGAAAGCATCGTACTACTAGCTAAATCAAAAGATAGTGGCATGGTAGTGGGTAATGTCTTGATTTCCCGGTAGATGCTTTTCCTTAGTGGAACTGGTGGTCGCAAATAAATTAACTGCCCAACTTAAATACCGGCTTATTACTTGGAAATCTTTGGTTTGTACATTAATCGAATTAAATTAATCCATTTCTAGTCATGTGTGTAAAATTAACCTGTCAAAGTACAATTATACGTATACAGGGTGTTTCCCAATGATGGTGAAAAATTTTAATAGATAATTCCTGGGCTAACTATAAGTAAAAAAGTTCATATTAACAAGTGTACTAAAATGCACCCCTTCCAAGATACAGGACGTTTTGATTTATAAAAAAATTGGTTTTTCGTTATATTTTTGTTATGCGTTATAATTTGTTTTTCATTTTTGGTCCAAGGTTATTTCATGTTATTGTAAATTTGATAAGATGATAATTGATAAAAAGTTAAATCCAGTGGCTTAGATATAGAGGGGTTATGTACTTTCTCCCCAGGTAAAGCTTACGCCACAGTATTTTTTCTAAAAACTGGTAACATTTTCCACTTTCCTACTTAATTTAGGATAAAAAAAGTATTGTTGTATTTGTCTCCTAAAACGTGTAGGTTCTCTAGATAATTTGAAATGCAAATCTCCTTGTATTAACAGAGTTTCGTACATTTCATCAGCATTTATTAAAATAAAATTGTTTATTATTGAAAAGGTACCTTTGTAAAAAATGTGTAGTTTTTCTACATGGAAGCTTATACAAATATTGAAATGGCTGATATTATTCTAACGACTTGTATCTCGGAAAGGTGTATTTTAGGACACTTGTTTATGTGAACTTTTTTACTTATAATTAGCCAGCAATGATCCATTAAAAATTTTTACCACTTTTGGGAAACACTCTGTAAATGATAATATCTCATGGGAAACCATGTTTGAAGCCGTCCTCAGAGCGTTTGCTCAGCTTATAAACTGAAAACCTCTGGTTTCAATAAGAGCATTGAAAACTACTTTTCTTTGTTTTTTGTCACCGCAAACTTTCAGGTATTTGCAATTGTTTTTCTTTTTAAAATATCTACCGACTATTAACTTTTTATTTTGCTGACTTCACCAAGCTTTCAAAATTTCATACAAAATAGGAGTTCTAATGCACACGCAATAAAAAAGAAGGAAGTAGTGATGCTTCATCATGTTGAAACCACATACTTTCCTTTTTATTTACTGGTGTATTTTCTAGCAATTTAATTCCATTAGTCTAATTTATTGGTCTAAATAGGTATGCAAACAAAATGAACAACTGCCATTATAATTTAGAGAACGTTTAAATCTACTAGGACATCATGTCAGCAAACTTTGTATATTTGTAAAGAGAGTAAAATCTACAACAAGTAAATGTACGAAATTTCAAGTTGACAGTACTACTAGTATATTGTAATATCTTGAGCCAAAATTGCAATTCTTGCTTAGGTTTTTTCTTTACCTGGTTTCTCGTTAGAAAACGGAGTGCATAAAAAACCCTTTTATTAATTGTTAGGGTTAAACAAGTAGATAGATATTCTCAAAGCTTTTTTATATACAACTCTTCTTGCTCTTAATCCTTCAAAGCTCTATATAGTATTTAATTTGCGATTTTGATGAAACAGTCAATTGTTATAGTTACTGTCGAATGAGTGATTTAAATCCGTTTCTGTGGTAATTAGAGGATATCTAAGAATGGTATAACAGTATAACAGTTTTTTTTTTGAAAATCTTATCTTATTTGAAAGAAACATTTTTCAAGTGGACACCAAGCTACGCATATAATTTTGCGATGGGGGTAGTGCCCATCCTGCCTAGTTAGTTTTAACAATTTGCACATAAACTTCATATAAACACTGCAACAATAGACTTCAGGTGAACGCTTCTCTATGGTGGAGATTAGTATCAAGTTTTCGACTATTGTGTACCGAACTTCACAACCGTGCTAAAGATATGGACTCTTTTGTTTGAAAATCTATTTGTCTGATGTATGTACAGACTACAAGGCACCATGCTTGAGTTTTTAATGCGTTAATTGCGCCTGAATACTAATCTTTGAGTGAGGTAAACCATAGAATAATATGCAGCCGTATGTTTGATTTTTTCTGTCTCACATTTTTATGACTTTGAATTTATTTTAATTGCCTTGTTTAATTTGTTTATGTATTAAATAAACCAATCTTTGTGATTATAATTTAGTATAGTTATTATTAGTTTGTTTCAGATAATCAAGGATAAATGTTAAAGGTAAGTTGTGACTAATAACACTACTATAGAAAACCGCGACAGAGGCCAATCACCTTAGAGGTAAGCCTTCATTTTTTTTATTAATAACTATTAATTAACCATTTTTGGGAAACCGTAACCAGCTCGTATTTGTCTAAATTAAAGACTAAAAAATATTTTTTTAAGAAGAGCATTTTTCTACAGCGATTTCATAATGGTTTTATAGAATTGATTCAAAAGATTATTCAAAATATTACCTTAACTTTTATTTTATTAATTTGGTTAATTAATTAAATATCTGATTCAATTTAGTTTGCTCTGATGCCACAGCAACTTCGCTTTTATTGTAAGAAGCATTCTCTGAAGATATTTATTTATTATGCATTCACAGTTTTTTTTGCATGAGGGTTGGCCATAAATTGTTTTTGTTAGATTGCACATCAATGGTGTTTCAATTGTTATTTAGTTGCCCAGCTTGGATAACCTCAAAACTAATTACTGCCAGATCTATTGCCTATTTGAAATACTGAAATATTTAAATAGTTAGAATGTCTTCTTGCAAATAGATTATTTTTATAACAATTTGATACTGTTAAGTAACTATGAAAAAATCGGGCTTATAGCTTACTAAGCTGAAGACATAAAAACTACTAAAAATGTTAATTTCATTTTATATAAAACTGACAACATTGCGTTTGTAGATGTTCTGTCACGCAATCTAACCTAACATCGTTTAGAAACCTTAACCATACATGTAAGACCAGTTGAAACTGAAAAACTAATGTTCACACTGCTAAATTGGATTAATCTCCATGACCAACCCTTATGCAGAAAAACTGTGAACGCATAAGACATTTCTGTAGCTTAGTAATTATAAAAATGTACACATGTATGGAAATGCTTTATTTTTTCAACGAACTCCGAAGGAGTCGTTACTGAGTTTTTTTTATTCCGAAGTTATACTACCACGATCAGTAAATTAGAATTGACAGTTTTAGATTCAACGGGAATCTATTTTTGTACATAATTACAGTAATTAAAAGGCAAAAGAGATCTTTAATGTAGGAGCAACGTATATTATTGGTCAACTAAAATGGTAAATTCTAACATGTGGTGAAGTAATTATGTTCAGTACACGTTTTATAGGCATTCTGTTTGGGTGTTAAACGCATTGTTGAAATTACTTTATATCTATATAAGTTTTAATAATAATTGAAAACTGACTAAAACATTGTGGATTACCTTTATAGATTACCCAACGGCGTTTTGATTTTGAAAATGTCCCCGTTGCGTTGCACATAAAGTGGGTATGTATGTATGTGTATACTTATCTGATATTAACTAAAAAAAATCTAATTTGTTACTCTTAATAAAAACTGGAAGAGCAAAATTCTTTACATTCAAGGAATAGGTGAGTCAAGTTTCATTAGCACAAATGCTAGTGCCAATCCTGCCTGTTGCGATAAGAAAGAATTCTGTAATGTTGTTTACTTTTATGAACGAAGGTTTAATCTTGAGCCTTTAACAGAATGTATTTTTGACACAGAGTGAACAAGAAACATAAATTTGATCTTTCTTAGTTTTTTTAAAGAATTCATCATCATGTATTCGTTATCTTGATATAAAAGAAAATAAACGTCTTCTTGATAAAAACATATTCTTTATTCAGAACTAACATTTTTTGAATTATGTAGGCTAAACTCTGAAATTCAATTTTTTTCTTTATCCTTTGCGATTGTTATATTTTCTTATTTGTCGCACAATAAGAAAGTTTTAGTACGTTTGCGTCCAGTAATCTACTTAATTGCTCTGTGCATTATAAATAGGAAAGTTCAAAGGCGTATGCAAATTAATGTAACTTGGAATATACAATGTGTCTCATGATAGTTGAAACCAGTCAGTATTGTTTTCAATTTCAAAGCCAAGTGTAACTAACTGTTTCATTTTTAGATGGAAAGATTCGCCTACAAGTCTTTTACAAGCCCTTATTACTCTTGGTTGCAAGGGGTATTTGTCTAAGCGCGAGTGTGTTAAAATCGGCTTTGAAAATGAAAGAGATATTTCCCGGTTTCACTTATCATTGGACACTGTAAGGGTGTTTATCAAAAATTTTTCTAAGAGTGTAAAACTGAATGCCTTTAAAAATTATTAAAATTGTTTATGAAATAAAACAGAATAAGAAATACACAAATATGAATATTTTAACTTGTAAAATAATTTTTTTTTGTTTTTCTCTTGACATATTTGCTTATGATTGATTGTCATATATTATATTATCCTACGTTTTATATTGTTGACGTGTGACAAACTCAACTTTTTGCACTTTATTCGACCAGAAAACTTTATTCAGTCCCAAGAAACTTCAGTTTTAAAGCATGATAGAAATCTGTTTATACAGTGACAGACGTCTTTTCTAAACTTTTCTTCTGCCATGAATTGTAGAATTGCATTTATGATAGAAATTCAAGTTTTTTATATTTGTCTGAAATAAGGGTTCATTACTTATTGGTAAGGTATAAATTCACGTTTAAAAAAGACTTATTTTTACAGCTGCTTTAGTTCTTTTGTTTGTTTAGTAAGCGGTAAATATTTCATTAACATTACACTACAAAAAACAAATAGTTAAATTAGAGCTTACCATGTTAAAAACAGTTAAAGCATAATTCTCGACATCAATTTCTTTGTGGTAATCCAAGAGGGTCTTATCAAGCACAACCATAGCTTCTATATGAAGTTCGGAAGTAGTATTTCTTCTAATAATCTTTTGTTTTGGTTTTTCTTCTAATGGCTCTCCATACTCATTTACGGCTGCCCTTTTTGCTAAGATCTTGGCCAAATTACCAGTAGTGATACAATTAGTTTCCATAACAGGTGGGTCTTCGTCATGCTGATATAAAAGGTGGGGATGCTCGTTTCCACTTAAGGGATTGTGACCCGCAGCAGGCTCGATGATAAAATAACCCCTTTTTGTGCGGATATATCCTGACTAATTAAAACAATGTATTAAGTTCGTTAACAAAAAAAGTTATAATTAATCTTAGAAATTCTTGAAAGCCTGCTATTAATATGCGAATTATACTGTTTGTACATAATAAATTTTCCGTTATAAAAATATTGAAAATATAAAAAATGAACAATGTGTGGAAAATTTAAGAATTCCCAGAAGTAATTTTAATATTTATTCACTAATTTATGATATTTACAATCTGATTTTCTAAGTATTTTATTATTTATGGTTATTTACTATCCTATATATTTAAATTTTTTCTTATTTAAACGCAGTTCTTAGCCATGGCTTTAAATATTACGTAAAATGTTGTTGATTAACTTGTTTTAATTGTAAGTGCTAGAAAAAGAATAATAAATAAACGTCTGCGCCATTTATGCTAATCTAACTAGAATATACTGTGGTTAATTCCAAAAGCGTGAAAAACTGAAAAAAAACCATTACTATTGCAAGAGTTATTTTAAAATTTTGAATGTGCTGATCTGTGTATATTTCTATTGGTGCGGTACAGCAACCCGTTATACACAGCCGTTTTCAATTCACCAACTAAAACATTCATTATTTAAAATTTTGTAATAATTGTTGTATTTGGCTTTTTTATCATTTATTATAGCATATTTTAATAAATCAATAAAATTATGGTTACTACATTAGATAACTTAAACAAAAAAACTACATTTTGTTATTATCAAGATATAGTTGTAATTTAAAACACGTATAACTAAATCGAGAAGGGACTTGAAAATCGCAGGTGTTTTTAGATCGAACAACAATATTTCAGAAACAATTTCTTTTTTAAAAGGAACAAATATGATTTTAAAACTACCCATTAGTTGGCAATATTCAAACTGAGTTTTCAAGTGGTTATCCTCGGGTGTAATAAGTAAGCATAACCGAATATGAAATATATGTTTGCAACATTAATTAGATTTTTGTTAATTAAAAAATTGCCAAACAATATAAAACTGCAGTGAAATGATCATTTTTGTGTGTTGAATCAATCTGGAAAAATAAAAATCAAATTGATGTGCAATGAAGGTTATAATTTAAAGCTCAACCAAGCGCAACTTGTAAATGTAATTTCTGTTAGTTGTTACGCCACTGCATTTACCCGACCTCATGAATTCTTATCAATAATCCACCTCCATGTCATTTTATTATCAGTTGGGTATATTTCAAGATAGTGCGTTGTACATAGTGATCTCACAAGGTGCGTGCTAGCCTACCGGAATACGGGGACATTCCCGATAGGCCCCTATTTCTAAAGCTCCTGGGCTTGCTTCTTCCTTTCACTTTACTGATAGTTTAATGCGTGTTATATTGTCTACCTAAATTATTAAAGCAACATAATGAAAAACAGTAATGGAACCTGTTCGACCTCATGATGAAGGTATCGTTAGGGAAAAAAGATATTAAATTTACCCAATAGTATTTCCCATAATGAAACCCTAAATTTATTCTGTTTAATTATTGAATACATCTTATGTAGAACAAGAAACTTCATTATATTCATTAATCATTATAACGTGCTTCTTGACAGTTGACAGATGTATCTAGCAGTTTACCACAGTTTACGATTCGTGTCTCCTTTTCACGTCATTGCTATATAACAGCCCTTTTATTTCTTGATAGCTGGATGTACTATTAACAAATTAAAGTAACATTATATTGACGTACAAGCAGACGTTTTAACAAATGATGTTCTTCATCTACCCTTCTTTAAAAAAGCTATAATAAGTAGTTTCTGTAAACAAGATTTCTTATTTAATTTTTATAAAGAGGTGGCCATGAAGCTTTATAGTTTCGACGTAGATGTACATATAACCCTCTACTATTTTAGTTTTTGATATTAACAATACTTCTATTTTTATTTAGATTAATCCACGCTTACACCGACCGCCCAATCACAACGCGTAGTGCCAATTAATAACAATCTTTAAATAAATAAATCAAATTGATTTTTCTTCGGTTTCAGCCCCTAATTTACTTGTAACAAGATGAAGGCTAGAAAACAAAATTTATTTCGATAAAATTACTACGTATGTCAGACAACATGATATTATTGCAGATAATTACGCAATTAAAGTCTAATTAAACAAGAATATCGACAATGAAATGGTTTAAATACGAAGTAATTACACTAATAGGCTACATTATGTACCTAGTTACCTGCTTAGGTCGATCGTAAAATCGCTGTCAACCCTAGAATAGGAACCACGCTGCAATTAATTCACATTTATGTGGTATACCTCAACAACATTATTAGCTTACTGTACGAGAAACAGAGAAAAGTCTTTTACTGTAGTATAATCATATGAACAATTTGGTGATTTTGTCAACATCGAACTAACAAATAAAAATCTTTGATTTTCATACAAAGTTATATATCGATTCTTTCTTAATCGAATAATTTATTTTTGGATTTCAATATTTATATAATGTTTTACTTGATTTTACTTTAGTTTTATTTTATAATAATAAGCTAGTCTTTTTGAATTTAATTATTTCTTGTACTACTTGATGTTTCGAATTACATTTTCTGGATGCTAGAATCTGTGTTGAGTCAATGAAAGCACAAAAACAATCGGTATCGTAATAGTCCAAGCGCCACGTAAAGAAAAGTAGATTCATAACTTAAAAATATTCAGAGGTGTCTCTATTTGAAACTTTTTTCTAGAGTTGATATTACAGATACAACGCTTAAAGGTTTCTGGAGAATGGCATTTGCACAACATTTTGTTAACGGAAGATTGCACACTGAAAATAGTTATTATCAATCCTGTAGAGCACAATGGGAATGGAGACCAAAGTATTCGAGAGCGAAGAAAGTGTAACACCAATTGAGGAGATTGAACCCTCGTCATTGATAAAAGTTATTTGTTAATTGAAAGAAGCATCACAATTGTCACATGAATATGAGTGTTTATCACTTTTATTTTTTTACTGATTCAAATATTAAGTTTTTTCTAAGTAATAAATAGTTCAAGAGAAAACATTTTTTTGCTACTATTCCAAACTGTATTTTTTGGATTAGGTTTAATTGTTATTTCAAAAACAAAAGTGTCTAAATTTTTATCTTCTGGGTGGTGTGCAAAATTATGAGTTGATTCGTCAACCTAGTATACGTTACGGCAAGGTTTGCAACTCTATAGATCCTAAACTACTTAGTAACCCTAGAACAAAGAAGTTTACACGAAATTTATAGAAAATTCTATGCCCTATGAGATTAATTATTCTTATTAATATGCGATCTCCGGGTAATGAGATACTGCGTAAAAATTATATTTTAAAAGCTTTTACGCGCTGTACCTGAAAAAATATCGACTCTACAAAAAAAGTTTACAATGGAAATTACAGAAAATTCCATATTCTACAAAAAGGTTTATAAGGATTTTTGTTGTAAGTTCAACCGTTTGTAAAATATTTAAAAAGAACTGTTTTTCAAGATAGCTGAAACACCATCTCCTCTGCTACTCCAACTTGTATTTACACTTAAGGGTACCCCTAAACAAATTTCTAAAACAAACTTGGGTGCATAGAATTTTGCAACGAAAAACTACCTGGCTCCTAAACTATAATTAATTTGGGGAAAGCAGGATTTTTGCAGATATGAGCACACGTTCAACGGAGTGTATACAAAAAAGTCTCCACTTTTCCCCTGCGTGCTTACTCGCTGTTTGCTCTCAAACCTTGGAAATATAGGGTAGAGCTTCTAGCTCTTAAACTCTGAAATCTACTTGTTTTCAATTCATTCCTTATAAGATTGCCTCAACTTTTGCTCCAGTACGTCTTTTCATTATCAGGAGTATCGTCAGTATTAATAAAAATAGTGCCCAAAAACGGTTTTTAATTTTAAGAAATGTATTGAGATGAACAGCGTTTAACTCTTAATCTATACAGACCATGCTTTAAACTGTGCTAATTTATTAAGTTTTAAAATGATAAATAACATGATTAACCTTCTAGTGTGTAGCTCGAAAAAAGCTGTTAAAACGCAAGCGTTAGAGCAGCGTGCCAGCCAGGCGAGGGTTCGGAAAATAGGATTGAACCCGCAACTAAATAATTAGAAGAAAGCTGAATTTTTGCATACGTTGAGGTCACATTAGGAGAAATACTTTCCGCAAAATCCGTAAGCGTCCCCCGCTTGCTTTCTCACTAAACCCCCCAAACATTGAGATTGCAAGTTCAACGTAATTCACCTCTAACTTCGAGCCAGCTAGAGTTTTTTGCCAAATATCTCTTTTATTTTATATATAAAGTAGTACTGAACATTTATTTATAGATAATTACGGTGTGCGTCGCATACTGACTAAACTATATGCTAAGAATTTCAAAGAAAAGCTGACTCCGATGACAATTTCTTTGTGTTTAGGTAAGTAGAAGTTCTCACTTGCAAAATTTGGAAAAGTGTTTTGGATAAAAGAGAGCAATGTATAAATTTTGCAACCGTATAAAATTACTTATGATAGCAGATATCCCAGAAAAATGCCAGTTAAGAACAAGTATCACAACAGCAAAAGCGGTATCGTGACGGCACTTTGTGCTCAAAAGTTTTAAATGAAAGTAATGTGAAGAGTAGAACTTTTTTCTCCATGCTCTAGGAAGGAAAAGGTTGGCCTATTGTCGTCAGATTTTACGCCTCCTCTGTCTTTCTGGGGGTTTACCAGTTCGTCAAACTTCCTTTTACTGCTGTCACAATTGTTACGCTTCCGTCCGCCACCGAACTTCACAAGGTGCGTGTGGTCTCACGAAAGGTCATTTATGCCAAGAAGCAACTTTGAGATCATTAATCAAAACTTGCAATTTTTGTAAAGAATACCTTCACACAATTTTCCCAATCTTCAGGTTTATTGCAGAGAAGATATGTTGCCATTACGCTAACAGGAATGTCATTTTGTCTTACATGCTTTAAGTTCAAAAATAACAATTTTTAATTTTATGGTACATACTCTCAACATCCAAGCATGTAACATCTGAACAAGTCTAGGTCTCAAATTAAATTTAACGCTTGATGTGAGGTGTCACAAGATGAATCTGGTCTATCTGTATCAATTTCGAGGGCCTTCGTGATTCTCCAAGACAGATGGTATCTAATATTATTTTTACTGCTTTTTCAAGTTACATCTAGAGTTAGCAATTCCATCTGATGGAAACTTTCGGGTAGTGAAGTTCAGACGTTAACAACTGTAGTCAAATCAGTACTACTGGTAGTAACTGAAAACAAGTCTGTCATGTTTATTCTCTATTTTCCTAGTGTGGGAAGCAGGTGAATTTTCTAGTTGTTGTAAATTAAGAAAAACTTACAGTATAGATTACTCGATTGCAGAAAGGGTTGAAATGATAGTACTTTTCTTAGAAAATAATGAAACTGCAAAAAAAAACTACCGAACAAATGCAACTACATGCAAATACACATGTGCATAGGTCGCAAGTATGTTTTAGAGTTAGTGGCAAAATTACAGGAAACAGGATCCGTGGTCAATAGAAAGAGAAATGCTGAAAACCCGTACGAAATGAAAAAGTAGAAGTGGCGGTTCTGGTTCATTTTGCTGCCGATCTTACTTTGAATACGAGGCAATTGGTTGCTGCATCTGGTGTTAGTAGAAGATGAAAGATTCAGTTGCTGCAGGAACTTAATGAAGACGACTTTGAACGTCGTTTGCAATTGTGTGAGGTCATAACTAAATGAGCGGCGAATAATCCAAATCTTCTATTTAATGTCCATTGTTCGGATGAATGCTCTTTTTCGTAAATGATTGTCGCTACTGGGCAGATTCAAATCCAAGAATATTTCAACAACCAGAAACTTTTGGGCGCGCATCTTCGGTGATCACCTCGTATGTCCCTTTTTGTAGCTGGAAATTTGATTGCGGATATCTATTTGGAATTGCTGCAGGATCTCGTTGATGCAGTACTAAGATAATTGAAAATGACGAGCGTTACTTGGAGGATCAATTGATATTCCAGCAAGACGGAGCTCTGTCCCAGATTGTTGATTTGGAAGGAGAGGCCTGATTGAATGGCCTTCTCGGTTCCCGGATGTTTCTCCGCTAGACTTCTGTTTATGGTGTTACTTACAAAGTAATATTTATGCAACGCACTTTATTAAAAGATTTATGTCAAGGCATTGTCAACAAATGCAAATAAACAACTCTGCAAATGCTCCAGAGTGTGCGACAACGTTTCGAATACAATCTCTATAACTGTATGAAAATTGGTGATCAAAATTTTAGACATGTATTGCGTTAATTTATGGTATGTTATATTTCTAGACACATTTTAACAAGCATCTTACTATTGGTTAACAGTTTGTAATTGTCAAATTAAACAAAATGAGAACAAATTTCACTTTAATTTAATGTCACTTTGTATCTTTAAAGCAAATAGACCGAAATAAAAAATTCAAATGGGGCAATATGGAGAGTTGAAAGATCTTTCTAATGATGTGCCACTTGAACTCCCATTAGAAATTCTTGAAGGGTTGACGCGCCCCCTTCTTAGAGGTTGAAGTTTAGGGTTCGAATTGTAGTTAGAAAAAGTCCCCCTTCCAATACAAATCAACGTATTTTTGCGTTTTTTCGAAAAATTATTTTTGTGGAAGTTATTCAGTCTGTTTCGTTTTCGTTGGGCCACCCCGTATGTAATTAAAGAAAAAAGCGCCAGCAGCAATAGACGAAAAAAACTCTGATTTAATAGTAATTACACAAATGTTGTTCCAAGATAATGTAAAATAACCTTCTAAAGCAATAAATGAAAAAATTTAAACTTTTACTTGGTTATTTAATGATTAGAAAAAAACTACAGCTTTAGAAAAAGTTTTAATATCCATCGTTGTTTACTTTTATTATTACAGCTGTTGAATTTCACGGAGAAAATATTTACACTAGTTACTCTACAGCACGAAATGCACCTTTCTTTCTCATTTTAACAAATCTACAGTCCAAATTAATTTCAGAAAGTAGATAAAATTTTTTTTCACTAGAATAAACATGTTTTTTACGAATTACCTATCCAAGTTTGAAAAATTATTCCTCGATAATTCTAATTTAAAACATTTACTGAGTTATTTTTGTACGGTCTTCAAGTCAACATTGTACAACTTGTAACATTATTTTTGTTCTATTTAATTTAAAGTTAATTCTAGTACATTAATTGGTTCTAAATTCATTTGAGCGTGTCTAACAGTTATTTGAATTTATTGGATTACTTATCTAAATTGTTAAACAGAAAAACTCCAATTTCTGTTAGTAAAATTAACATAGTATGTAAATTATAAAATGCAGAAAAAGCTTTAAAATATTGCATCTGATTCTAGTTAATAATTCTTGGAATACTACAACTACTATTATTTTTTTCTATGTAATTGTTGCTTGTAACAAATTGATTTTCTAAAGAAGAGGATGTAAAATTTTTAATACTTTCTGTCTTCATATAATCGTAACTAATAATTATTAAGTAGTAGAGATTTAACAAATTACCACCCAAGCTCTAGTCATTATTGTATAAATTTCTCTAATAATAATATAATTAATGAATATGTCATACTTTATAAATTTATTAGAGAATATACGAACTTTCCAGAGAGATTATAAGAACAAGAAATTTGGAAATATTATATCAGTAATTATATTACTTTGGGAAACTGTTACTTTTTTAAATAACCTATTTAATTAGTAGTAATTAGATATTTTTTTTAAAAAAAACATACTTTTATAAATCTGAATTTTTAATATAAAATGTAGAAAAGTAACTTGTAAACAATACTTACTGGATAAATAAATAAATAAAACAGATTTGAATTTTAAAGTAGCGGCCTATAAAATTAGGCAGCTACGGCTAACTGACATTCAAAACTGTATAAGGTACTAAAAATAATAAAAATACCTTATTTCGCATTTATACAATAACAAGAATTAGGTATAAATATTCTTTTTACTAAAATATCAAAGTTTACAAAATTATAAAATAATAATCCCAATCACACTTTATTACCGCTACTAGTACCAAAATAATAACCAAGCGGAAATATAATTGGAGAAGTTATTGTTGTGGCAAAAATTTGATGAATAAAAATTTACCGTAAAAAATTGGAAAAAAAGCCTTTCAGGGAAACTTTTCCTAGCTTTATTACAGTATTGATTACAATATCCGATTAATGAGAAATTTAAACTTTTTATAAGTTTACTTCAATGAAGGCGGAAATATGTTTTTGTTATGCTGTTAAATGGTTAATATACGAGGGTCGTTTGAAAAGTCCGCGCAAAAATAAAAACTACTTAATTGTTTGTGGTAAACCTTTTTTATTTTTCAACATAGTCTCCTTTTAGGCTTATACACTTCGTCCAACGCTGCTCTAGTTTGTTGATCCCTTCTGAATAATAGGATTTGTCCAAGTCTGAAAAATAGCCATTCGTTTCTGCAATCACCTCCTCGTTTGAATAAAATCTTTTTCCCACCAGATATTTCTTCAAATTGGGGAACAAATAGTAGTCCGAGGGAGCCAAGTCTGAAGAATAGGGGGGATGTGAAACGAGTTGGAACCCTATTTCCATTAATTTTGCGACCACAACTGCTGAGGCGTGAGCTGGTGCGTTGTCGTGATGGAAAAGGACTTTTTTGTGGGCCAATCGTGGGCGTTTTTCTTGCAGCTCGGTTTTTAAACGGTCCAATAACGATGAATAATATGCACCTGTAATAGTTTTACCCTTTTCCAGATAGTCGATGAGGATTATTCCTTGCGAATCCCAAAAGACAGTCGCCATAATCTTTCCGACCGAAGGAACGGTCTTCGCCTTTTTTGGCGCAGATTCCCCCTTGGTAACCCATTGTCTAGATTGTTCTTTGGTCTCAGGAGTGTAGTGATGTATCCATGTTTCATCCACAGTGACGAAACGACGTTTAATGTCCTGCCGATTCTTCTGGAACAGCTGCAAACCGTCCTTGCAACACTTCACACGATTTCGTTTTTGGTCAAGCGTGAGCAATCGCGGCACCCATCTTACGGATAGCTTTGTCATGTCCAAATGTTGATGCAAAATATTATGTACCCGTTCATTCGAGATGCCTACAGCACTAGCAATCTCACGCACCTTCACTTTTCTGTCATCCATCACCATATCATGGATTTTATCAATTATTTCTGGAGTACTAACCTCAACAGGGCGTCCAGAACGTTCAGCGTCACTTGTGCCCATATGGCCACTCCGAGAATTTTGAAACCACTTATAAACTGTTCTAATCGAAGGTGCAGAGTCACCATAATGTTTATCAAGCTTCTCTTTAGTCTCCTGAGGCGTTTTGCCTTTCATAAAGTAATGTTTAATCAACACACGAAATTCTTTTTCGTCCATTTTTTGAAAATCACTCGACTTCCTCGATTCAAACGGATGCCAAACACAAAGAAATAGACCGATCTGGCTGAAACTTGGTGTGTGTTCTTTCAAGAGATGCTACTAACTAAACATAACCTCGATATGCGCCAGAAGTGCCATCTCTCTAACTTTGCACGGACTTTTCAAACGACCCTCGTACCTTATTTTAAGTTGTTTACTCGAGATTGTTTGTGTTCAGGTATCTATGCATAACAAATAGTTATAAATTTATAATGAATATGACGTTGTGAATTATTATTATAAAATACTTTTTATAATATTGAGTGAGAGAAATACCTAATTTATAATTTGTTTTTCAATGGATTTTCACTATTGTTCTTAATATTGTTTAACATATCTGTTCGACACAATAAAAACAGTTCATTTTTCTTCATTTAGCTTGCAACTATTTTACAATTAGATTTTACCGTTAATATCTTGAACACCTATCTACATTGTGCCTCAGTTTTATTCAAGCTATAACACAGTCTCTGTGATGAAGATAAATAAAAATTTCTTTATGAATTCAAAGTATTTAAAAAACAACACCTTATATTTCCTTTCAGTAGCTATTTTAGAAGCAGAAGAAACTTCGCTGTATTACATACAGGGAGTGCAGAGCACTAATGTTTGAAGCGGCTTGAAGATTTGAGAATATAAAAAAGCAAACTAAAATTAAATTAATCATTCAAGATCATTTGAGTGTACTACAGCTTACAATCAGTGGCAGTGGCGATGAGGGAAAAACTTTAGACAACCATCAAATAAATAAAAATAGGAACAATTTGATTTCCAGTATGTAAGATGTACAATCTGCTGGTAGAGAACCCAATCCATTAACAGTGTTCAGCAAGAAGTAGAAATATCTATAAAAAGTGGTGCATGTTGGCTACGTTTTTCTGATTTTTTTCATTCGTATCTTTCATAGATGAAGGATATCTCAAACCCCGCCTTCGGCATTTTTGTATGGTTTTTCTCCATAGCAAGTCAAAATTTTCATTAGTAGTAGGTATATAAGTTTTGCAAATGCAGTAGTTATACAGAAGTGCTTGAAGGACTTGATCAAGCATACTTTCAGATGTCTATAATCAGTACAGTATTATTTGATAAAATTTTGCAAAACATCTGTCGCACGTTCTTCAACAAGTGCTTACTACGCAACCACCACACAATTTCTCTGTCTCAGAAACTGAATCTAGTGCCTCTGTCTCTTCTTTTATTCATTTCTGGGCAGTTTTCATAATCACAAACAATTTTCTCACATTTGCCGTAGTCGACAATATTCATCGTGGTGCAGTTATAACCACTTGATGTGTAATACGATCAACTTATTAATAATGTGAGATAAGAAAATAGAAACTGTGCAACTAGACATTTAAGTAAGAATTGTATAAGGTTGCTTTTATAGAAATCTTTGCAGGCTTTGTTAGGTCAAATTATATACCATTGCAAATATTCTTCTATAATAACTAACTAATATAACAAGAGACACCAATCATACCTCTGTTTTTTAAACGCAATTCAAATAAATTTATGGTGTAGATCCATCGCTTAAGGTGTTTTATTTGGATATTAAATGAAGGTACTTCCTTAAGATGTTATAATTATTTATATTTCACAACCGGTTTCGACTTTTGTCATCATTAGTAAATTTGTTAAGAAGTTAAAAGTTACAAGGAAATAATCAAGAAGCTGGAAAAGCAAGCTGGGAACACTTGCAGATTTCTGAGAAAACGATTCTCATAATTTAAATATTATTTAGTCAAAGTTTAGCTTTCCCCTAAACATATCAAAAAATATACTCTATAAGATTACATATTTTTAATGTGCTGTATGCACAATGCACAACACCCTTTAAAATATTTTGTAACATCTATTTGCATTTGACCTATGTACAGTTTTTGATTTTTAGGTATTGGAGGTGAAAATATTTTAAACAAGCCCTTGTATATTATTATTATGCTTCTTCATATACTGAAATTTGCTAATATTAGTTTTTTGTAAAATTGAAATACCCAACTGCTTAGATACATTGCAAACTTGGCGAGTGTACAATATACAAAACAGCATCAACGTTTTTCCATTTAATCTAGTTTTAATATAGTTATTAGTATACGAGTAATAGGAAACAATTAAAAGAAATTTCTTTTTGAGTTGACATGTATTTTATGTACTGTTGTACATACTAAAAGTCTTGGCATGTTCGATGTGTGGGTTGGCCGCCATCTTGAAAAAATATCGAAAACTTGAGTCTCTTCGAAGTCTTTCTCTTATACAGCGTGTTTGGTTCACCGCCGTATATTCGAAAGGGGGTGGTAGAAGTCATGATTTGGAACTTATTTAACCTAATGTACTATTATACAAAGTGTAACGGTTTTTGAGATATTGTCATTTTTCATAATTTTACCTAATTTGACGTATTTCCCCATTTAAATGTAAACACCACACTATTGGAAACTTTTAATTTGAAGCTAATTATAATTTTATAATTTTTCATAGCTACTCTATCAAGTCACTTCCATCCACTCCTACAAGTGATTAAACAAATTGGACCCGGAGAAACTTAAAAAGATTATGACTCTAAAATATAAGTTTTTTTTCACAAGATTGTAAAAAAGAAAAATTCAATGCGTAACTATGTTCAAACATTTTTAAAAACACTCTTGTTCTTTGCCCTTCAAAATTACGTATCACTCTTTTACCATCTGCAGATTCTTAAGACTAACATGTGACGTGAATACAAAGGAACCGTTTGGTCGCACAAATGCAAGCACTTGATAACACGTTATTAGTTACAGCTTTGTAGTGTTGATTTTTGCATTTTAAATTGTTAATTTTGTGATTTTTGCGTGTTGCAGGTCCGTATCAGTTTGCGTTGAACTCCACGTTTTATTACAATCGTTTAATTGGACTGTTAAAGTGCATTGAATCTACATTGAATTACACTTGTTTGATTGGACTATTAAATAGTAAAGGCTCCAGACATAATAGTCCAGGGTCGTCAAATTTGGTGATCGAGCAGGCCATATTATTGGCCCGTTTCGCCCTATCCATCTATTGGAAAAGTTGGCATTAAAAAAGTTTTTACAGAACAATTTGGACGATATTTTGGATGAAGTGTCACTAGATATTATACAACAAATTATTTTTAAAAACGATGGATGCCCTGCCCATTATCGGATAGCCGTAACGAACTTTTTAGATGCCAACTTTCCCATAGATGGATAGAGCGAAACGATAATATGGCCTGCTCGATCACCAGATTTGACGACCCTGGATTATTATGTTTGGAGCCTTCACTATTTAACAGTCCAATTAAACGATTGTAATAAAACGTGGAGTTCAACGCAAACTGATAGAGACCTGCAACACGCAAAAATCACAAAATTAACAATTTGCAATTTAAATAAAATGGGGTGTTGCTACCTCTTGGAAGGGGGTTAAAATGGGGAGTGACTTTTTAGCGTCAGAAAATGTAATTTTAAATTTAAAAATTGAAGTGTTTCGGGGTTTTTACACGCTTATTAACGTAGAAAATTATTCGTAACATTTGGACTTCACTGTATATAAAAATTAATTCTTAAATACGAATTATCTTAGGTAAGCAAAATATAAAATGACAACTGTATGACAGAACGTGATAACAAATATTTCGCTCATAAAACTTAATCTGTCTTTCTTGCTCTCTCTAAAAAATATACTTGCCATGTTGGTACTTATATTTTTAAAGAAATTGCAACGTTGGCGGACTTTTAAATAAAAAGCGAACTTTATGTTCAACAGTACGTAAAATACAATAAAAAGGTTCTCTTCTAATCTTTTTCACGTTCACTTAAAAAAACTATAATTATACATACCTAACCTTAAAACATTTTTTAATAATTCTTTAATGGTGTAATCTTGTTAAGTTAGTCAACTTTAAATTTATATTATGCTGTAGTATATTAATCGATTTTATGTAAATCAAATTAACTAATTTTATAATGTTGGAGATTAAAGTATATAACTTTCTCAAGAAATTTCGTTGCTGTTTAGCGTCATTTTTGTCAAGAGCAAATTCTTTATAAAACTTTACGATTTTCTGATAAAAGTAAATTTAGCAATTTAATAAATAACACTGCTTATATCAAACTACAAATTAAATTACTTGTTGCGATCTAAATCTAGTTTTTTGAGGGATTTCGCTAACCGCAAATCTAATTTTCTACGACTAGAGCTATATCGATACTCTTTATGCAAATGCGTTCCGTCCACTCGGCAAATTTGATATCGCCAGTGGGTAATTCTGAAATCCCCCAACTAGTAAACTAAACCAAGTATATGTATACTAACCAAACCATAACATGTGGACAGGGCTGCTTGAGAGTCCTCTTGCCCCATAACAGAGCCTGTGTAGTGGCATTGGCTATTCCCCAGCTTGCGAATTTCTCTCCGGGAAATCCCTTTGTCGTCATGAACTTCAACCACCACACCAGGACTCAGCATTTCGGTGCTAGGAAGTAGTTGTAAGTGATGTTTTTCACCTGCTATCGGAATCATATAATGTACCATGTCTTCAGGGCCCATATCCTTTTGTCTTTGTCTTCCGTAGTAAGAACGCTTGTAGTGGTGAGGAATCATATGTGAAACGAATTCTCCCGTTTTCGTTACTCTGTGTGGAACTATAATTTCGTAGTGTGAAGGCTGGCGTCCATACCTTCCTGCGGTCCCACGATCATAGAAACGAGGAAGAAGGAATTAGAGAAGGGATTTAGGAAAAGTTTAGAAGTTCCGGTTTAGCTTTGTCGAGGGTTTGGTTGGGGTAATTCTACATTCCCGTATTTTGCAGGGACTTATGTGGCGTTAGTAATGAGCTTTTAATACGTTTTATGTAAAAATCTCTCGTTAATTTACTGTGTGAAGGTGCATTTAAATAATGGAGTTAGACAGCTAAAGCTCATCCGTCATCATTGTGAATGTATAACGGGATGAATGGAATTCAAAACACGTCGTGTGCGGTATTGTCTGCATATCGCGTTAGTCGGCATTTTATAATTTACCTTTGTATCCGTTCCTGGCGTCGTTCTCCTCGCTCGCGACGGCCGCCCCGCAAATAAAGTATAGGCACAAACAAATCAAAATTCCGGCAGAATAATGGGCCATTAACTGACGACCCAGTTGTTCAACATTTGGCAGCAACTCGGCACTATTGTTGCGACTCCCTACTCAAATATACTGACAGAATGACATATGACATCTCCTGAAAAGTCAAATCGGTTGAAGCATAAATTGGAGCACTCTTTGTTTTCAGAAATATTCTTTCTATAACAAATTTTCAGCTTGGTTTACTTTAGTATGATATTTAATTGGCAGCACAGAATGTTTAAATAAATTATAGCAAAAAATTTAAATAAAAATTTTCACGTGACATTTTTGATATAACTACATATAAATAAACTCTACGATAAGGTTATAAACAACTGTATTATTTTGACAACATATCAACACTACCTAAAATTTGTAAAGGAATAAAATGAAACAGCACGTTTGGATCAAGCTAAATCGGCGAAAATTAAGTCACGTAACGGAGTAAATTAAAAAAGCGAAAACATATTTAACCTATAAATTTCCAGAATTAACGAAATAAACGCGAAAATCCAACAAATTTTAACGTCGGATTTTAGAAATATATCAAATATATCTTTAAATCGGTCTAGAAGTAGCACAAAACTTGAATATTCTTAATAATATTTCTAACAAGGCCTATTTAATTACTGATCAATCAGCAATCGTCGTTAATCCCTCATAGAGAATTCTCCATTTAAACGGACAAGGCAAGCAACCCATTGAAATGCGCTCGTAAACCACTTTGTGGTTGTGAACAGATTATCAGATCTATAGTACGAGATGAAAGGAGTTAATATCAGGAAAACCACTAATATAAAAGTTTTGCAATAAATAATTAATTACTTGCTTCCTAGAATTTGGGCAAACTCTTAGATGCAAAGGTATTTTATTTAAAATGGCATATAAAAGCGGTAAGTATAAAAATAAAAATTTGTGAAAGTTTTCAAAGTATTTACCTGTATTTTAATGTTAAGATCTTTTATGTTCGATTGAATTTCTAATCCTATCAGATTTAAACCTAAATAAACATCATCTACTAGAATAATGATGCTTCGGGTACCATTCTGATTTGAAGATTCGAATTATTGTAAGTTAAGAATTACATATAAAAACTTTTTTGTAAAAGTAATTACTTTGCATACCTAACAATCTAACAAATCAATTACTACTTTGATCAGACAATCTGTGGCCCTCATCAAGACAAACCCTTGTTGTATTAATTGACAGTTTTATTTGTGGGAGGTTTAAGGTTTAAAGCTCTGTTTACATGTCGCGTACTTTGAAATGGGAACGTTGAAATTATTCCAATAGCAAACTATGTTTTCAACGACTAGTGTAAAAATTAAACCTGGGTTGCACGTGCATTTGTTTAGTAAAGGTACGGTAGACTCGAACTATTATTGATATAATAGTACCTATAAGTAGTCCTCTTTTTATTTACTTTTTTTTGGAAAGCATGATATCTCAGTTGTCTTTTATACAAAAAGTCTTATACAAAATATTCAAACAAACCTTTAGTTGACAGAAATATCTGTCCTGAAAGCGAAGCTAGTGATCACAAAACAACGAATTGATTGCAGATTTTCATATGCAACTGTAACCAATCCACTTTTAGTGTACGCTTGTCTGCTTCTCTCCCAAACGGCCATCAAATGATCGTTTCAGTTTTGAATAGTATACGGGCCAGAGTGATCATATGCTTATCCTGTTTTCCAAACAAGTTTTTTTAGTTGATGCAGACAGCAGCGCTTGAAACGCACGTTTGTTAAGTAGCGCTACTAGAAGTGTTACTAACGCACGTTTATTGAACCACTGAAAAGCATTGCTCAGAGGCCCCATGTTAAGAACGGTTGGGGGATTACTTAAATTGGTCATTCCGTTATTAGAAATTGTCATTCACTTACTGGATATTTTCAAACAACTATTACCTTGCATTTTCAAACAATTAATGTAGCATTGTTAGTATTGGATATACGTAGAAACAAACTTTAAAGTAAAAGTTGCAGATATTTTCTCCTTTTCTTGCATTAAGTTATGCATATTAGGTATTCACAGCACATAATAGTTATTTTCATGAACAGTGTATTAAACATTTCCAGGTTAAGCATCACTTAAAGCATGAACACTTAAAAATATAAATTGTTGAGTCTTGATAAATCTTGTCAACTTAAACAGAAAAGGGTATGTATTGAAATACGACTACTTTAAAGCGTTCACTGGTAATTAGTTTGTTATATCCAGAAAAAAACGAAAAGGATGAGGATTGGTTATCATCAAATTTCAGAATAAATGAGAAGGATGTAATGTAGAATGTGAAAAATCAGCAAAGAATCCAAACTCACATAAAATATTAAAATTCGAATATCTCCTCCGTTCAATCAGGAAACACATAAAGGCATCTTGAAATACTTTCTAGTTTATAGATATTTCATCATAAAATAAGAGGATTTCTTTGGGGAATGCAGGCATTGAGTAACAGTATTTCTGTTTATATTTGGTCATGGTAATATCAAATTGTTGTGGACATGGCAAAAGCTGTTACGTTTTTATTGAGCATGCTTGTGACATCAACGCATGAGCTTTCAGAAGTTATTAAGAGGAAAACTATTTGTTTTTTGTAATTAGCAGCTGGTTGTCTATGCTCATTGTTTGTACTATCTTTATAAACTTATTAACTAACTGAGTTTTTAAAGAGTGTACAGCTTTTAATGGGCGTTTCTGTAATACTGATAACTTTCAAACTAGGTATTAAGGATATGAAAATAAGATATCCTAAAAAAATAATAATTCGACGAAAAAATCTTTTACTAAACCAAAGGTAAAATAAATTTAAGTTTGAACTCGCATTCTTTAATGACTTTGATAGTTAGCTGTCTACATTCTAAAATATTTTTTATAAGGCAGATTAAAGGAAAAATTGCTTTATGAACGTCGTAAATCATAAAAAATTCTTCAGAAAAATTTGAATTTTTATACACGTTTTGGAAATAAATTAGACTAATCCTTAGCTTTTATTGGATTTTCTTCCAGATATAAAAGTGTATAACATTATCTAATATATTTAGGCGAGCATTCAGGGCTTGTTTAGTACCTTAAATTTAAAATCTAATTTTATGCTTACTTTTGCTTTTTATAAATGTAGGTCATTATAAAAGAGGCGAGAAATATGCAAAACTAATTTAGACATTACTAAATAAGCGTTTACTACCTGTTAAAAATGCACTTTATTGAAATAAATCGTGTTTTTTTATTTTTTGAGGAACCTTTTAGACGCTCGGTAAAAATGTCAAGACAGTACATAATTACGTATTTACACCGGTTCTAATTGAAATCTAGTCGTCGAGAGCTGTGTTTTCTGGCAAGTGTTTCCTAGTACATACATACATTCCTAATCAAGTTTAAAACAATAATTTCTCTGTTTCGAATTACCTACTGTTTTTAGATATGGGAACGAAAAACAAAATTGTATTTTTCATTAATTATCTACAACAACAAATTGAGTTGAAAAGTTGGAATTTAACTGTTGTTCGTGGTAACAAATTGATTAGTTAAATATTTATCTACTAATGGCAAAGATACAGAGTGTGTTTAATACATTTAAATAGAACAAAAACGAACAAAGAGTATTTGAATGCGGCAGCGCTATTCAACATATCTTGGTAATGTTTTTTGGGCAAAGTAATCTTTTCTTTAATAAACAGCAACTTTAACTACAGTAATTAAAAAAGGAGATTCATCGTCATCGTCAGCGTCTGTAACATGAATGTAAAAAGAAATAGTAATAGCAGTGACAGAGAAAAGAGGTTCCAGCGTCTTAGCAGGTTTCAGTTTTAATTGCAGGTTCGAAAATCCCGTTCATGTAAATAATAAATTCTAAGGCACCTTAGAATTTCAAAACTATTAAATAAGGCATAAAATATTTTAGTTACGTATGCAGGTCACATTGCTTTTAGCATTAACAATGTTCATATTTTGGCTAATACCTATTCTAGCTTGCACACAACTCCTGGTTTATGATTTTAAATTCATTAGGTTTGCCTTTATTATATCAAGATGAGTTTGTTATGGTTTTTGATCATGATATCATAACCAATTGTTGGAGTCTGACAGTATCTTCATATTAATAAAACAATTCACTGCTTTAAGTTTGTAGCTCTTTGTTATCAATTAATAGAGAGACAATAATTATTAATAAATTATGTATACCCTAAATTAAGTAATTTAACAAGACCGAATTAATATACCTCGATGGAAACAAGTAATTTCATTAGATTTTCTAGCTAAATTCTCCATTTGTTAATAACATCCCCGATCTTAGTTAGTCGTGCAGTGAAACAAAATATTGAAAAATCCATATTAAGAAAAAATTCAAAAATCGTTTACAGTTCATTGTAGACAGATTCTTAACATCAATATTCGATTTAGTTTATTTAAACTACAGATACTAAGTTGTCAAAACAACATGAAATTTTTTCTATTTGCCTTGCTGAACGTAAACGATGCTTGTATATTAAAACTGCGCTTGTTTATTTTTCTGTATCTTTGTTGGTCTTGAATTTCAATTGTTATTGTTTGCGATATGTTAAAATATCATATACAATTTTTAAAGAGTAGATACATATTAAGTGCAAGTTATGAATGTAATCAGTTTTTTGTGAGGCAAACAAGCATTTCTAATAATAATGTATGGTTTGCTCCTTTAGTTTTCAAATATCTACAAAAATTTATTTAATTAAAAACTAATCACGCAATTGGTTTCTTGATATAAAGAGAGAAATAATAAACTTTATAACAAGCTATTTACATATTTATTAGTCTGAAATTCACGCAACACCAATGATTCTAGTTACATCTCTTTCTGGGACAAAATAAACGAAACACGTGATTATTTTCTCTCCTGAATTGCAATACAAATTGTAACTAAATTGTAATTCGCCGAAGCAAAGTTATTTCCGACCTAGGTGGTATTAAATTTAACCAAATCTTATAATTACATGTACTTTCTGAAGTTGTGACAACAAATTAAGACACCTCATTAAAAAGAACTATCTACATTAGAAACAAAACCAATTATTCCATAATTCTATTGGCACTATTCAATTTGCTAGCACTCAATTTTGTCCAATTCAATCGAATCGCTTGGTATCGCTCCGTTTTATTTGGTAGCGTAAAACATTAGCGCTACTTTTTAGAGGAATTGATTTACAAGAGAATTTTAAATTGTAATATTCCAAATGACAACTAGTACCTACATGCGTCGTCCAATTAATTTAAATCATTTCAGAATTAAACTTATATTGAAGAGCAGGAATCGCTACGTGCATTTAACTCGCTCCTTATACAATGCATTTTTTATCACTAGCCATACGGATAACCATGTTAAAATATCTACCCCACGTTAACTTTTGTTAGGATGAAGGTTTGCTCTGTCTTGCACCCCGATCTTTTATAATAATCTAATGCCGTTTTACACCGTTCAAGAAAAAAATTGAAATAGTAATAGCCTATATCCATAAACATTTTAATTTTTTGAAGCACTATTTTTTATTTTTAAGGTATAATTTTTAGTGTAATTGAAAGAAGAAGTTCCAAATTACATTGTGTAAAAATTTCAAGCCTAAACCTTCCTCATAACAAAAGTTAACATGGGGTAGATATTTTAACATGGGTTTTAACAGTGATAAAAAGAAAATGCGATAGTTGTAATCGAAACTTTTATAGGGAAATTGGCTTCGTTCATGAAGTTGATATTAATGCGTACAACTATAACAATATCATTCATAAAACCTGAATAATTTACTTCTCAAGCTGCAAGTGAATAAAATGTGTATTTAAAATTGTTTTTAAGGCTATAGTTTAATTTAAGTATATAGTATTAATGCGCTTGCTTTAGTTGAAAACTTTTTTATAAATTTAGTATTTTATTGGCTATTTTACGCATTTTACTTTTGTTTAATAAAAAGTAAACGTCGAACCATAAAACACAATATTATTCCGTAAACATTCTTAGAAATGATATAAAATTGTACCCACCATTTCCTTCGAAAGCCATTTTATTCCTATTATATCGTCCATAGAAAAAGAAAAACGAAATTTTAACAAAAGATGTGTATTTTCCCTTCAGGACTATAGTAAAGGCATGAACGTCATCCCAAGACCGTTTATTTAAATCGAAATAGGTTTTATCAATGGATAAAAAGAGGTAGAGCCATATTATGTCGTAGCGGTAAGAGGAAGTCTGCAGTAGAATCCACTTCTGCATCATAAAAGTATAAGCCGAAATATAAATTAGGAAATATGTAAAGATGGCAATAAGTTCCAAGTGTGACTTGCTCTCGTAGTTGGGGCGCCTCTTATCAGTAGGGTTCAGGCGGCACCATCTTCCTGAAAAACTGCTTAATTGTCGTCTCGTTATGTGCCATTTCTTTCCACTTTGTTATTCCGTCTTCCTCGAACTTTTAAGTCTAAGAAACTTCAATATTAATCTTCTTTTCTTTCATTGACATGTATTCTTAATGAGTATAATGTTAGGAATTGGGAAATTTTAAAACAAATTCACCCAAGGGAGAATTTAATTTGGTGATAACGGGCCGTACCCCATTCACTCGGATTTGTTCTCCCTGGGTTATTCAATATTCCTCCATCTGATATTCTTATCATATTTAATTTATGCTCTGAACGCAATTACGTTAAATTTCTGGGAGCTTATTGCGCTCTTTGAGAGTTACAATTTAATTTTAGGACTCTCCTTTTTATTGATGACTTCTTAAACCTCGTTTCTTTCCTTGCTGCGTAGGCGAATAGCCATAGGCTGAAGCACTTCAAAATTTAAAAGCACATTTTTTACACGGTGCCGTATCCATACCCGCATTACCGCAACGGTCGAATTTCGACGTTGACTCCGTATAACAACGAAACGATTATAGCAGATTACGGGGGTGGAGGATGCATTTGATACAAGTTGACCCCGGGGATTACACTGTAATTGCCTTTGATATTATCAGATAACGCTGATTACTGATCTATTTGCGTATACTGTTGATTGTAGAGTGGTTCAGGAAGAGAGATCCCAAATATAAATTGTCTTCTGTTTGTCAGCTTTAATTTACTCATAGTGGGATATCACAGGACGTTAACTTCTGCTTTAATTATGATTACGTATAATATGTTCGGAGAACTAACTTTCGAATTATGATTTGCTTTAGTGACCCGAGTTATATAATAATATTTTAATTAATGACTAAAACAAGATTATGTCAAACAAGCAAAACTTAATCGCAAAATAATCCCGACAAAATAGGATTTAACTAAATATCCGTCGAGATACAATACAGTATACGAAACAAACTTATATTTTCTGTAAAAAAAGATTGATGTGTGTAATAAAAGCATGATAAAGGAATATATCTTGTATAAACTTTGTGGAAGATAAAATGAAGAGAAGATTGACAGAAGCTTCTATATTTATCTTAACACACTAAAGGCTGTAAAGAGCACATAAATGAGACTTAGTAGAATTTCAGTAAAGGGAACCGAAACTTCCTAATCTCACTCTCTTCCATACAACCCTTATTCTACAAATAGATAACGCCAGAGATGGCCACGAGGAAATAGCCCCTAAGAGAACATTCTGGACACAAACTAAACTAAAGGGTGTCATAGAGAGAAGATAGAAGCAAACATAAAATTTATGTACCTGCAGTCTATTATATACTTTAAGGACATTGAGGAAAATGAATATTATATATTTATTTATAAATACATATAATTATGTCAAACTTTAAAATATAATAATAACAATAATACTTACCGATTAAAGATATCTTTCGATATAATTAGAATTCAAGATATTTTTCGCTATAGATTAGAAAAAGATTAAAATGTGTAAATCGTCTTTAAAGAAGTAAATCGAAGGTAAATGCTGTAACAGACTTTGAAGGATACAAATAATACCTATTATAGAATATAAAAGAAACAGTCATGTACATTTAATGTATCCATACACATCACAATTTAAACAAGTTCTCTAGCTATACATATAAACGGTCTGTGGCCTTATGCTGATTATATTCCAATCCAAAAACTTAATATATGAACCAACAGTGACTGATGACATTAAACTTATAGATGTACCTTCATGATTTAATTTGCATGATGTAGTTTGGCCAACGAGGCTGATTGCTGCATCAACCAAGACCATTGATCAGTGATTACATTATTTAATATTCTTTTTAATAATGGAACCTGTTATGTCTTTGATATTGTCGCATCTAATTGTTCTATATTTATTAAATCCGGAGATGAAGATATCATGGACCGCGGTGTTTGCACATAGAAGGGTATTAACATTCGAAGTTGCCGATAGCTTTGAAAATAATTTTGATAGAAAAAGAGTGACCAAACACATATATCTAGATATCACACGGTAGATAGCTGGTTAATGCTCTTCATTGAAACAGTCAATTGTCTTGGAACAAAGACTTGTTCATTTTAATGTCATGTCACACCGTAACGGTTCTTTAAGTTACGCGTTATGTAAACTGTGAAATATGATATTACAATACAGTGAAAATGCGTTTAAAATGCTTAATTTTCCCAAAATTTGGTGAGCATGAAGAAAATTACATAAACCTACTACACTACGGGAACATAGATTAACAATGTTACAACCATATAGAAATCATCCTGTATGTATGAAAACTTATACTTAATAAAAAATCCCGTAGAATAACAATTTATAATAATAAACTTAAATTAATTATATTTAATAAACATATCTACTACCAAAGGAAGCATCGCAATTATTTTCAATGAATAACCTAAATTTAATAATTGGGTTTTTTTTTTGATTGATGGGGTTATTGTTTATTTACTTCAATGGTTTATTATCCGAAAATACCAAAACCAAAACCAAATTA
>VTPC01003418.1:6593-57983 GCA_011009095.1 Ignelater luminosus | reverse complement strand
TTTACATTTGATCTTATTTTGTTTTAAACTGTTCCATGTATTTCCATCCAGAATATTACATGTAGCCCCAGAATCAATTAAAACTGATGTTTCAACACCTCCAATATATATTTTAATATCATCTGACATTTTATTATGATTTAAATTATTAATAACAAATGTATATTCATCACCTAACCTTTCTTCTCCTCTTTCTTCTTCTACATTTCGCACCTTCTCTTTTTCTTTTTGCTTTACATTTTCTTTCTGATTATTATCAACATTTTTGGTGCAGCAGCATTGCTCGAAATGACCTTTAAGTTTACATTTTCGGCAAGTTACATTTTCGGTAAGTTGCATTTTTAGCAGGACAATTTTTGTCCTTGGCATAATGACCTTACTTTATTGCAGCGGTAACAATGGCGCTGTTGGTGCATTTTAGATGTTATTATTCTATTTACTTCCCCTACAGCCCCTTCCATATGTTTTGCTTGTTGCTTGACAGATTCAAAAAGACGACTTGTTTCCATCATTTTTGTTAACGTCAAAGTAGTTCCTTCTTGTAAAAATTTCTTTCTTAATTCCGAGGATATACATTTTTTGATAACCTGATCATGAATGTGTTCGTCAGTTGTATCAAAATTACAAAGTTCTGCTTGTTGATGTAACTTAGATATAAATTGACAGACAGTTTCACAAGCAACTTGTGCTATTTGTCGAATAATATATCGTTCGTAGGTAGTATTAACTTTTGGAGAAAAATGCGCATTTAAGATTGTAACAGCTTCTTCGTACGTTACAACACGGGCCTCAGAAACAGTGGAGCCTGCTTCTGCAGCTGGTTGTACTGCAACAAACGTATTTTCTAAAGTAAAATAAATCTCTTGTACCTCCATGCCAGCATAGTGTAATAAATACGACTTTTTACGCGCGTTGTCAGTGATTCCCTTAGCAGAAATATACAGATTGAATGCACGAAGCCATTTTCGCCATCGGGCGGAAATTTCCGCTCTCGTTCCTTCAGTATTAAGTCTTTCCATTTCTCTATGCCCTTCCATGTTTTTTTTTCGTTTATCCTCGTCGCCAAATGTAATAACCGACTGTATTGTAGTCAATTATAATAAAATAAAAGCTTGATTTAACAAACCTGTATTTAAACTTCAGACATACAAAAACCTATCAAAACAGACTCATTCAAACAAACTGTTTCCTAGATTATAATACACTACAACTAGGAAAGACATTTTTAGCTGGCGAAGATTACAATGCCAAGAATGCTCTCTGGAGTTCTAAGCTAACTACAGCAAAAGGTCGTGAACTCGCAGCTGCTATGGAAGCCAATAATCTTGGTTACCTGTCCACCGGCAAGCCAATGTATTGGCCAAGCGACCAAAACAGATTACCAGATCTTTTGGACTTTTGTATCACTGAAGCAGTTGACAAAAGGAAATTTCTAGTTGAATCATGCTGGGATTTCAACTCTGACCACACGCCCATTATAACAACTATGTTTGCTCAAAGAATCATCCCTGGAATTCATATATATATATGAACATATAAGATCAGTATCTTGGCAATCCACACCGGACTGGGAAGAAAGTCAACTGAAAGAAAAAAAATCCCAATCAGCGTAAAACAACTAATTTCCGCTAAAAAAAAAGCTAAAAATGTGGCAGCTAACGCATTATCCAGACGATAAATGAGTTCTAAATAAAATCACAAAACAACTAACATTATTACTAAAAAAAATTAAAAATGAAGCCTTACAAGGGTACCTAAGTGAACTGGATACAACACAGGCATCGGACTACTCGCTATGGAAGGCAACAAGAAAACTAAAAAGATCATAGACTTCAAAACCACCTATTTAATCAGCAGACAACAGCTGGCTCAGAAGTAATACAGAAAGAGCATCCGACTTTGCTCAACACCTTTCTGTGATCCAACCGCACGCCATCAACAGTACTCAAGCCAAGGAAAATCCAGCAGATTCTAGGCACGCCAAATCAAATGTGTTTTCCTATAAAAAAGTTCACACCCGGAAAAATCAAAACAGTAATTAAAAAAAAACTCAACTCAGAAAAAGCTCCGGAGTATGAATTGATTACCGCAAAGGTATTATAGGAAGTTTAGGGAAAATGCATCTTAGCTATCACTTACATTTATAATGCAGCCATAAGTACAGAATACTTTTCTAGCCATTAGAATAGAATACTTTTCTATGGAATGGAAAGTGGCCTAGATAGTCATGATACATAAACCAGGGAAAAATCCAAGAATTCTAAGTTTATATAGACCGATAAGTTTTTTCCCCGTTCTAACCAAACTATTCGAAAAACTGATTCTAAAGTGCCTTCAACCTGCGCTAGAAGAAAGTAACATAATACCTTTGCATCAATTCCGTTTCCGAGTTAAGCACACTACTGTCGAACAAGTACAACATATCGTCGATCAAATAAATCAAGATTCTGAAAACAACCGATACTGTTCAGCGACCTTTCTCGACATTAGCCAAGCGTTCGATAAAGTGTGGCACACAGGACTGTGCTACAAACTTAAGGTAAACCTATCGCATTGCTTTTATAACCTCCTGCAATCCTCCGTCAACAAGCGGAACTACTATGTAAAACATCAAGATGCCTGCACAGATCTCGTTCTAATATTGTCTGGGGTACCACAAGGCAGCATCCACGGACCAGTCTTTTACTTAATTTATACACATGACATGCCAACATCCGCGTTTACTACTACTGCCGTTTACTGCAGTGTTTAATGTAAAAACATATACTTACATGGCTATTCAGAAAGTTGATAAATTCGTATTTAGTAGGTTCTTAATGCTTAACGAAATCCTGAAAGTGTTGGATGAAGGATCGTTTCGTTTGAGTTTTCGTACGATAGCTGTCCATCATTCGTTAGGTACACACCGAATTCTTGGGTTAAATTTCCAACAACGAATCAAGCAAAACAGCATAATAAACTTCGGTTTTATGAAATATTCAAATTTGCAGGTGTAATTGGTGTTATTGATTGCACGCACCTAGCAGTTGTAGCACCTCCTGCTGAAGATGAAGAATTCTCAGTCCGACTTTTCATTAACAGAAAAGGCTACCACAGCATTAATTGCTAAGTCATATGTGAAGCTGATCTTAAAATATTAGCAGTTAATGAAAGATATCCTGGATCAGTACATGATGCTGCTATATGGTCAACAACAGCAATATATCAGCACTTGAATAAAGATCATCGAGGTTACTAGGTGATTCAGTATATCCTCTGCAACCGTGGCTCTTTACTCCAATTATTGGGACAGCCGCTAATACTCCACGAGGGAATTATAATAAGAGACTTGCCTTAGCTAGAAATACCATTGAAAGATGTATTGGTATTTGGAAAATGAAATTTCGTTGCCTTTTACATCATCGGATCCTACATTATGATCCTGTAAGAGCTGGGAAGATTATTTATGCCTGCAGTGTTTTGCATAACATGTGTAACCAACACAATTTATCCCTTGAAGAAAATGAAGAAATACTTGTAAATATACCAGTTGTGGAAAATGAATTTTTCAATGAAGGAAGAGCAACAAGAGACAATTTCATTGCAAATAATTTTAGTTAATTTTCTGTATGGTATTGGTATTTTCTAATTAAATTTTTATATTTTTCTGCATTGAAGTAGTCAATTGATTTTGAAATAAACTTTAATAGAATTTGTTCAACTTGTTTTTATTCATAGTCACAGAATAAATATGTACAATAAAACTGCACACAATAATTTCTTAAGTGAGATCACACGTGCACGTGGGTTACCTGAAGTTACCTGAGTGAGGTTATAGTATAAGAAATCAGCATTATCTTGTGTAAGAAAGAATAGACACACGCACTCTTGTACGTGTGACAGAGATAAAGAGCTAACACAAGCATTTACAACGAATTTCGCTAGATGGCGGAAATTATACCACAGCATACTATTTTGGCTAAGAACATCGACGTTTTCGTTAGGGCGCTTTGCGATCGTAATAAATTACGCTTTCGTATATACTTGATTACCGAATACGAACCCTATCGAAAATCGTTGATGAGAATACTACGAATTCATTTGTAACGAAAATCGAAATAAGAACGAATGCAGTTACAGAATAGGGCTGTTATTATCCTTATTTCGGATAGATTGTATATACTGGGTGTTACAAACTCGAGTAGTATGGGGATCTCAAAACCGTAAGAAATACGAATTTGTTTAAATTATTGCAAAGTTGCGCATTTATGTGCATAACAATATGCCGTTTAAAAAATTGAAAATTCTTAAATATTTCCAGAGATATCCGAAAAAACCGAAATAAAAAGTTTTCGTTTTTAATATCTAACGTCTTTGTTTTCAGATTTATTTAAAAACTAATAACACTATATTAGAACACTTTTTATGTTCTTTAAAACTGTGTAATCATTTTGTAGATACGAGGTTTCGTATTTCAGGTATCATCATGAGGTCAATTTTTTTCAATACGGACCTGGACTTTTTTTACGTTTTTGATAAAAACTGGTTTTCAAATGTATAATCCCATATTATTTTTTTTTAAATTGCGTTTGGTAGTAAAGAAAATGATTTTTTTTTATTGACCAATTCTTTGCTAGTACTGTCCTGGATATTTTAATCAGAATTCATATGCTAGAACAAATTAACATAACTGCAAAACTCGGTTTGATATACATATTCAGTCTAAGTTTATCTAAACTTATTTTATTATTTTGTTTGGGTTAAAACGTATTTGAACAAACAAATAGGAAAATTCACTACAACAACTAAAAACGAAACTGGAATACTGAGAAATCTAATAACAATAACAACTATTAAAAATAAATTAATAATATTAAAAATAAACGCTCAGAGAGACCACTATTTGCATCAGTACATTGATTTATTTTTTGTCTTATGCTTTTTATAGCTCTTTGAAGGCCCCTCCTGCCCAAAGTAGTCAGTACATTCAAAATGCGCATTCTTAATTCTTCCACTGTATTAACTTAATATTTATAAATCTTATCATTCAATGTTTTTCATAGATAAAAATCTAGGAGCGATAAGTCAGGAGACTTCCTAGAAATTCGATATTCAAGTACTCTAAAACTACTCTGTTCTTATGTAGTGGTGCGCCGTCTTGTTGGGACCAGAGATGAGGTAACTTCGCCAAAGGGACATTCATTAGGTATTCTTGAAACTCATTTCTAAGAAAATTAAGGTTTCTCTCTTTTGTTAAATTACCTTCAAATATAAAAGGTCCTAAAATAGGTATTTCCAAGAATACCCGCCTCCCCGAACATTAACACTAAATTTTATTTGGGAACGAATTTGTCTATTTCCTCGAGGAGTTGTTATTGTTATTAGAGTTGGCAGTATTTCAGTCTAGTTTTAGTTGTTGTTATTGTGAATTTTCCTTTTTGGTTGTTCAAATATATTTGAACGCAAACAAAATAATAAAATGCGTTTAAGTAAACTTAAACTGAGTATGTTTATCAAACAGAGTTTTACAGTTATGTGGGATTATTCATTTGAAAACCAGTTTTCATCAAAAACTTAAAAAAAATCCAGGTCCGTAATGAATACATTGACCTGATGATGATACCTGAAATACGAGACGTCGTATCTAAAAAATAATTACACAGTTTTAAAGAACACACGAAAGTACTTCAATAATGTGTTATTAGTTTTTAAATAAATTTGAAAACAAAGGCGTAAGAAATTAAAAACGAAAAATTATTATTACGATTTTTTTCGAAGCTCCGGAAATATTGAAAATTTTTCAACTTTTTAAACGGCATGTTATTAGGCGCATAAATGCGCAACTTTGCAATAATTTAAACAAATTCGTATTTCTTACGGTTTTTGAGATCCCCATACAACTACTCGAATTTGCAACACCCTGTATAACTTATATTTTACCTTTAACAATTAAAATTTCTTTTCCACTGCTGAACGTCTTATCAAACATCGTTCCTTTGCGTTTCAAAAATCTTACAATTCTAAATTATACAGGGTCTTTCTGTTAACTGTTAATAGGAATAAACTTCTTGGCTAATTATGATACACTAGAAGCAAACGAAGATACAATTCGATACGTTATAGATAATGAGAAAGTCAATAATATGAATAAACAAGTGAACTGGATAGAATTAATGAATATTAATAACGTTACACAACTATACGAGAAAATTGTGGCAGCATTTTCTTTAATATACAAATTTTTGACACGAACTATTAAGCACAATAAAAATAGAAAATATAAAGTACATAACCCATGGATTACAGATGAACTACTTAACGAAATTTCTTTTAAAAACGATATGTGGAGTACTTACAAATCAAACAAAAATCCAACTTTATTTAAAAAATACAAAGCATTACGAAATACAGTTCAGAAAAAAATAAAGAAAGCTAAAGATAATTATTACTACCAAGAGATACGTAAAAATAGTTCCAACATATCAGGAATTTGGTCAATCTTAAATAACAGACTAGGAAGAGGCAACAACAATATAAAACAGTCATGTTTAAAAAACTTTCAAGATATTGCTACAGAGGAAGAAATAAAGCAACTAACAAATACTTTTAACAACTTCTTTATTTCAATTATCGACAAATTAAGAAAGACCAATAATACACATCAACAGGTAATAATTGATACTCAACTACAATCGTTTTTTTTACCATATATGACCTCAACTGATTTGCACAATATAATACAAACATTTGACGTAAATAAAGCTCCTGGATATAACAACATCAGAATGAAAGACATAAAGAATAATCTAAATATACTGTGGGATATTTTACTACATTTTTTAAATCTAATGATTAGAAATGGTGAAATTCCAGAAAAAATGAAAATATCAATAGTTACCCCAGTTTATAAAAATGGTAAAAAAGATGATATTAATAACTACAGACCAATCTCGAATCTTCCGTCATTAGAAAAAATTTTAGAGAAATATATAAATGACAAATTAAATAGCTACTTGGATAAATTCTCAATTATACCTAATACACAATTTGGTTTTCGAAAAAGAAAGAATACAGAAACGTTATTATTGGATTTTGTTGAAAAAATTAATGTAACTTTAAATGACAGAAAGCATGCAGCCGCGATATTTCTTGATCTATCAAAAGGTTTTGATACAATAGACAGGACTATACTTCTTCGAATATTAAAAGCTTCCGGAGTAAGAGGCACAGTTCACAAATTATTCGAAAGTTTTTTAACAGATCGAGCACAGACTGTCAAAATTAACAATTGTTACAGTGATTTAAAGCAAACACATTTTGGTGTTCCACAAGGATGTGTTTTATCACCAACGTTATTTAACTTATACGTAAAAGATATACCTCGAACAAATGGTTTATTGTGTAATATTTATCAATACACTGATGATACTGCAATATTATCAACAGACATTAATGAAATTACATGTTTGCAGAAATTGCAGAATGATTTCAATTTAATATCAAAATGGTTTACACAACATTATATTTTTATAAACACTAAAAAAACTCAAGCTCTTCAATTTGGAAATTCTAGCATAAATTACACTCTACCAAGTTATAACGAGAAATGCTTATTTTCTGGAAATTTAGTTAATTGCAGTTATTGCCTGTTATATACATTCTATCAATTACGAACAATTTTGCCAGTGCAAACAAAAATATTAATTTATAAAACTTTGGGAGAATCAATAATAAGATATGGTCTGATGATTTATGGTCATACATATACAACACACCTGGAACCTCTATTAAAGGCCCAAAATAATTTCTTAAAGCTTATAAAAAATAACAATAAAAGAATAGACGACATAAGGAAAGAGCTTGAAATTTCGAAAATTGATCAGTTACGGGAATATATTACCATTTTTAAATATTATTTTAATAAAACATTTCAACAAGTCCAAGAAACTACATATAACATTCGACCATCATCCATAACTTTCATCACTAATAGGTACAATAATTTCTACGGAAGAAACTCGATTTATTATTACATTCCAAAATTACTAAATGAATTTCCTTATAAAAACATAAAAAAAATTTCTGAGCTGAAAAAGAAGCTTCGTGGATGGTTAATTAACAGATAAATTTATAATAACTTATATATTTATTTCTCAAAGAACACATAATTATTTGTTACTACGTTCAAAATCTTAAGTTCTTATTCTATTTGGTCTTTTCGTTACAGTTATACTAGTAGATTATATATTGTTAATATAAAACCTGTAAAAAGTCCATATGGACTCACAGGCAATTAATGCAATGTAATTATAATAATATATAAATAAATAATAATAATAATAATAATAACTAAAATATCTCAGTAAGCTATACATTTCAGGCATTATAGATAATGAAAACCTTTTTTATAGTTTTGTTTGTTTTGTTTCACTTGGATCCATTGCTTTCTTAAATAGAGCTATTCTCGTTTTTTTCCAATGTAGCATTTAAGTTTACTTTTACAATAAACCATACAGAGTGTCCCACCTATTTATTACAAAATGTCTGCTTTGGTGAGAATTTTATTTAATCTTTATTTAAATATCTTTGTCTTATGGTTGATGCAGTTCGTATTTATGTGCTTCATTTTCTTCTGATATCGTAGCTTAATACGAGAAAGTTTTCGTCGGGTAGTTGTAAATTGAATACTGTGTTTTGTTTGAATGTATTGTAATGGTTTTTTAGAACATTTATTAAAGAGTATTAATACATACTTATTAGTAATTGCGGCTTCTTTTAATTTCTGGAAACATTCCGGTGCTGTAGAATCTATCTCTTTTAATTACTAATATAAGGCAAATAATGAATCACACCATCTTGTGCTATTTTTTCCAAAAAAGGGATTGCAAAACAAACTTTAGATGTAAATTATCAGTAATTAATAAAATAAGGTGATTGTGTGCATGTTGATGCTATTTATAAAGAAGTTTTGACATTTAAAATTAGAAATGTAATTGTTTTATTTACCATTCCTTTGCAAATTAAGGAAATGCCAGATAAATAAAATAATCTCGATGTGATGGAAAAAATGTGTATAAATATTTTCAAGGATGTCTTCTTTTAAAGGAGACAACATAGACATATTGCAGGTAATAAAAATAAAGTAAGCATCTTGTATATTGTTAATTAATTATGCTTTTATGCGAGTAAATAGTCATTTTACTGAAACATAATTGATCTTAAATGGAAACTTTTCAATTGTAGAATAAAATAGTAGTAATTACATTATGCTATGTAACATTGTTAAATAATGCATGTAGGACAAGACAAAAGGGACAACACAAAGAGTGTCGAGCTTCTCCGTGCAAAGTCGCCCTTAGTGGAATTCATTCCTCCGGAGAGGGCGTCGGGGCGCCGCCGCCCTCGGTGAGCAGATCGTGTACTACGGCGAGGAGGGTGCACACGCCCGTATAATGTTATATATTATTAACAATCTTGTTACTCCCTAACAATCGCTCAAATAACCTTATTAACCATCAATTTGCATAGTGGCCCTAAACGATCATGTAAAACGTGTGATTTTACGCAAAGTGTGCTGTGATTTTTGGTTCAGTTTCGTTTTATAGATATATTTTACTAACCCTAACCGATACGAAGTACTTTTATTAAATTACGCTCAAGTTTCAGGTATAATTTAACGTTTATAATAATAATATACTACATCGAAACTAGTTCTGTTTTTGCGTTTTAGAATAGAGGGCTGCAAATCAGCTTGTTACTTTTTTTTCTTGTTTTATGACAACACAAGACTGATTATTACATGGCGTTAAGCAGTTCACAACGCTACTCTCTTATCTAAACTATACTTGTTAATTAAAGGGTAGATTTTAGCTTGATTTTGTTCAATGAATTTTTTACGCTGTTAGCATTTTATTCGTATGTTTTATTATGTAACTTTTAATAAAGCATTTGCAGAAGGAGTTGTTTACTATATATTTTTGTTGTGCTGTTAGACACCTGTATGTTTTACCTTTAATTACTACATGCTTACTACAACAAAACTTATTTAAATTTTTTCAGATTAAAAATAATAAAAAAACCGAAACATTAAAAATAATTTAAAAACATTCTAACTAAAAGGAATCCTTTAAAATATTTTATAAACTAATAAACCTCAATTATGGACTGTTAAATAGATTTAATTGTTATAAAATCACAATAATTTTATAAACTTGCTTGTTAAACTTTTAAATCAGTTAATAGCTCTATAGAGTAGAAGTTTATATTTTATATGAAGTTGTTACTCTACACGTGTTGAAGCTGCATCATAGACTATTTACCTTGCTTCCACTTAACAGGCCTAAAATAAAATTTTACGGTAAGTAATTTTCAGAGTATGTACTAAATGTAACCAAAAACGTTTAATGTTTACATCGTTTATAAAAATTCTTTCGTGCTATCCCAGTTGAAACAATGTAAATGCGTTTTATGTGTTCAGTAACAAAAAAATCTTGTAATCCGGGCCAAAGAAACAAACCCAAGTAAATCCCATAACCTATAAGGTTTACGCCCATCTTTTTCAAAAAATGAACCAAAACAAAACACAGTCGATTGTGCGACAACAGCGCCTGATCGTGGGCGGCCGGGTCGAGAACTTGCCACGCCCGCGATCCCGGGAATGTTCCGGTGTGCCCACACGAAATTTTCAATTTGAATACATGGAATATTATATGACTTTCTCTGTCAACATAAGTCCTTATGGACAATTTTATTTACAACCCTTTCAAACTTGAGAGCATGAAAACCGATGGGAGAAATTTCCAATTTTGGCGGCCTTTTTTATGAATGAACTTTTACAGGAATTCGCTCGCCTGAATTTATTGTTATTACAGTTGACATTCGGGTTAAGCCCAATAAAAATCATTATAATGAAATCTTAGTTTTGAGTAAATGAAGAATTAATAAAACTGCAAGGTAAATATAAAAATTAAAATGGAAATCAAGTTTAAGAATCTTTTGATATTTAAAGGGAAGCGGAAGGGTCTTTAATTACTCATAGGTAAACCAATTTCCTTTGAAGGAATTCATAATTGATGCTGATGGAATTATAAAATAATCACAAAAAAACCTAATTATCACTCTTTATTTACTTTAGTGTGTAGTAGGCGAAAGCTTGACGTCCTCGACGCCTGCGTCGCCGCCAGTGGCTCCTTGTGGCGAGCTTTCGAAGCTCAGTCTGACCCGAACTGTCGCGTTCATAGCAGTCGCAATTATTGGTGATAAAATCATAAAATTAGTGATTCCAACTTTAATTTCACAATCTCTGTGCATATCTACTAACCTACAGTGCCAAATTAAAAGGATCACATAACCTACAGGAATTAAACTAAATAGAATTATTAAAATCTTTTACGTTAAACGTGCCAGATATAATACTAAATTTAAATAACGACCAGATTTCTATGCGACTAGTGCCAAATTTTAAATAATTCTTTATAAAAGCTCGTTAAGCTAATTAATTGTTGGTATACTTTTTTTTGTAACCGGTATATTGTGTAGTTAATAAGTAATGGGAGCAAAAGGGAGCGTGGAGGCTGCTAAAATCAATGCACAAAACTGGAATAATCTCGAGGTGAGATAACAGAGTACTCTTAACCGGAGCTTGCCTTGATTTTCCGGTACACATTGTTTGTATTTACTAATTGATATTTATATTTGTGTTAGCGAACATGTAGGGATTCGCAATATCGTTTTCAACTACGAGCTTTACTCATTCCCTGTTCACACCCATGAAATTTAGGGAATTACTGCTTGAAACTGTGGATACACAAAACCAAATGACGGGTGGATAAAAAGCGGCAATTTTTACGCAGTAACACTTAAGGGCACTTTAAATTTTCTTAAAAGCATCTTCTACCCTTTTTTCGAGTCCCTTTTATTAAATTCTGTTTTCAAATAATCGGCTCTCTTCAGATGTACAGTTTATTATTGGGAAATTGAACGAGCGTAAATTTTATTTTCGATACAGATTAGGTAGTTATTTCATTTTTGAAATTTTTAATAATTAATTAGCCTTCTTTTAATTTATTCTTTAGCTTTTTCTTTATAGATTAGGTACGTTTATAAGTTTGTGGTGATTTCACGAACAGATGTAATATTCATTATAAAGTCGCAATTTATTGCATTAAAGCTGAGCACACCTCATACTGCAATGCTGCAAAGAGGTAACGTGCCAAAATGAATTTTTCTATGTTAAATGTTTTTGCCCGACTTTTCAAAGTTAACCCAAATATGAAATTCTTGTTTTCATGCTTCAAAAGAGGTTTCTAATATAGTGACAAGGTATAAAAATTGGTTATTAATGGATTACAAGAGCTCGATCATGCTAAAAATCTAAAAGTGATCGAGAAGGTTCGCTGTGCAGTATGGTATATGGTTATTGCTCTTCCATTGAATAATTTCACATAGACTTCAAAGTATAAAACGACGCCAAAATCTTGAGGTCAATGACCTCAATAGACTTTAAAATTGATGGTTTCTATATAGTAAAGTTTTAATAAATGAAGTGTTGTTTTTTGGTTTTTCATTTAAATTTCGTAAAATAACAAGCTTGTTTCTAAACAAAACAAACAAATTTTTTAGCCAATTTTTCATTAGGGGAGATAAAACAATAATGATGTGGTGAAAGGTTTAAGCAAACTTTTTAAATTTTCTTATTAGTTATGTCTCTGGAAAATTTCATCCGTCAGGCGCATTATTTTCTGTTGTTCTAATCAATTCTATAGGATGGGAAATTTTTAGGGAAGTGCTGTTTATTCAGTTCAAGAATTTAACAGTAAAAGGCGCTTTAAAACGCTGTTAAGTGCGAAAGTAAACATTAACTGAAACAACACGCAGCTGTAGGAGTAGAAAATCGCATTAACTTTGCCAGTAGCAATTTAATCAGATTCGTTTCCTTTGGTAGTTATTCTTTTGCATGAATGAAAATATTTCTAATTTGGACATCAATAATTTTTTTTCAAACAAATTGAGAAAATTAAATGTTTAAGTCTGTGTGAGGCTCATTATTGTTATCAGGTAGTGGAAGAGTAAGAAAAGAGTTTTGTTTAAGCCTAAATGTGGTGACCACACAAATGAGGTCTTGATCAATGTTTGTGTTTTATTTGATTTTTATTCTGAAATTTTTCTTTTTTTTGGTGCTGTGGATCTCTTTTTTCTAAAATATCCAAATACACAAATTTTGTTCTACTAATTAGTATGTCACTTGTTAAATTTAGCTGGTTCAGTTTTGATTTATACTGGATATTTTCTCAGACTCTTTACAATGATCAATCATTTGCTTTTATTTTACATTTTCCTCAATTTTAAGTTAATTTATTCGTTTACCCACTTAATGCCTTTGATAAAAATAAAACTTAATTTGGTTGGAAGAATTAACTCCAACAATTTACGTTTTGTTACTTTGGACAGAGAAACGTTTGAAACTGGTGTGATCAAGAACATGACTATATCGAAACAAATCTATGAATTATTTTGAATGCAAAATACAGAGAAAAAGTATGAGTGACAGTCATATTTTCATATGAAATCAGCCAAAATTATGACAAGAAAAGAGGAAGAAATGTACTCTGAAGACGGTTACTAATTGAAAACGCAAAAGGCATACAAAATTAAACAGAAGAAGCAAATAACTCAAGATAATAGCAAAACAGGCCTTTAGGTATTGCTCTTCTGTATCAACATGCACATTGCGGGGTGAGAAACAAGGTAATGTTTTCCGACTACACAAACTTCGAACTTTTACTCTTTAAATTAAAAGAATTAAAAATATTTATTTACGTAATTAACATTTTTTGATCTGATTGATTCTTTGTAACCTTTAGTAATGAAGGTTTTAAATTTTTGTGCTTGCTTAAGGTCTCAAATTTGAAATCATGCTTCTGCCCATAACAAACAACTTTTAATCAAGTTCTTATTGAAATCTTTCAAATGAAATGCAAAGTAACTGGTTGTTTGTTAAAAATGATTAGTGAAATTGTTGTACGTTTAATCTATCTATCTATCTATATAATTATTTGAGAATTTGATTTTTGTCCGTAAATTTCACAGTATTGGTAAACATCAAATTGTTACAAACCTTTTAAAAACGCTTTTTCCTGGAATTTTCACCAAAGATCAAGCTGTAGTAACTATTTTGAAGATCTACTTGAAAATATTAACTTTACTACATACCGCAGTAATGCCAAACTATTTATTCGTTGTACCGATCAATGGACTACAATTTAAGTGTACGAACAGTACGGTTCTTTATACCTAAGTCATAATAACATTCCAAGTTAGCTTTGAAAATATTATCAAAAAAGTGATTAACCCAAAAGAGTCTGGCTACATCGCTAATTTTATTCGTCATGGTTTCTATTTGTCATTCTGTCTTTTGTTAGCTAAACACTTTCTTGATAGGCAAGGCTATACTTTAAGTTGCTTTTAAATTGATACTTCTTTTGTAAAATGAAGGCTTGCTTTTTGCCTATCTGATAAAGAAAAAAATGCCAAAGTTGCAAGGCAACAGAAAACTATTCTGACAAAGAGATGTTTAACACTGAAACCAATACAAATTACAGTTACTACTGGATAGTTTCCGAAACTTAAAAAGAGTTGATGAAGTATGATACTATCAACATAATCAGAAACAAAGTTAGTTGTGTCCTAAAAATTGCTTTTACTTACAGAAATACAAGGGAAATTATTATTAGTTAACACTAAAACGCTAATACATTGAGGCAGCCATAAATAGCTTGACAAAACAATAGAGCTATTATTTAGCTGAAAAAGAAAAATTAGCATCTACATTTATAGACATAGAAGAAGCTTTCAGAAAAAATGCAGTTGAATATGAAAAATATAATAATTGTATCTGATGAAAATAAGAACTAGTGCAACAAATTTTCATTTTTTTCTCTGTCTTTTTTTTATTATTTAGGCTCCACGTATCAGCATCTTTAGGATACTCACTGGCATATAAAACCATGGCTAGTTTGTTTTAAACAATATAGCAGTGTTCAAGGCGTAAATGTTAAATGCTTCACAATCAATTTCGTATCCACAAGAAATTGTTTGCAGAATGATAATATGAAATCGAAATTTAAAAAGTATTCGTTATTAGTCTCCTGTGTTGGCTGATCCATAACCAGGTTTCGGCTGGTCGCATAATATTCCAAGTTTCTTCCTAAGATTGTCAATAACTGTTGTTTTCTTATCTTTAGCTTTTTCTATTTTTCCCCTTGCTTGCCTTCTTTGATATCCCATAAGTAGACAAGACTCGAAGAATTCACGAATGAAGGCTTGACATAACAAAATCATAGTCTTTTATTCTTGCTAATTTCTTGACAATGTTTTTTAAATTATTTGTTCATTTTGGCTTTGGTTTAATGTTAACATAAAACTTTGCGTTGATTTCGTGTTAGTTAGGCTATGACAAACTTTGATATCTACCATTATTAACATTAAGTTTGAAACTAACAGTTTGTAAACAAATACAACAATTTTTGTTGAATTGTGTTTCTTTTCAAGGGAGGTCTGTGGTTTCTCTGGAGGAAATAAACTGTATTGCCCTGCAAAATCTAGTAGAAGATAGAACTGGCTTGTGCCACATAATTTTTGTCAGATGATAAATATAGACGCACCACTTTCTTCTACATTTATGAGCTGTCTATAATTTATCTGTTCTATATTCTCATCTAGATTCTCTTTGCACACAAAAGTCAGTCGAGTAGTAGAAAGTAAATTGAGAATCTCATCATGCAGTTGACATAAGTGTTTTGTTAACAGACGTAAAACATCTTTGAGCTGAAATTTGAAGCCAGTATGTTTTCTGGTAAGTGATAATCAAGCTTTGAACGGGATAATAACTCTTAAATTATTGTATCTGTTTCCGTTCTTTCTTAAACTTATTTGCGCTGCAAGAAAGAGTTCTCCATTAAAAGCACCAGATGTCAACTATTACATTTTTTTTGTTTGGTTCTGGAACCACAATCTCGAAATCTTTTCTCTGGATTTCTGCTTTGGAAAAAATTAATTTCTGCTCTAGCCATGCTTTGTTTTTACGTTGAAACCAAATTTCGCCCTTGAAAGCTCTTTTCCAAGGCGATTCAATATTTTTAATGAATGTCAATAATATCGAGAAGAAAGTTTGCAATTTATTGTTTTTCAAATATCTCTATTTAGATCATTTATTCAAAAATTCCAAGCGAGTCATTGAAGACACAGGAACTGGAAAAAATAAATAAAACTGGCAAAAGCAATTTTGGGCACTTAATTTTATCTTTAAATTAAAGTTAACCTTACGAAGTATTATCAGAAAAAATTTTAACACCTGCATTTATCTGCACCTTTTTGAGTTCTTTCTTTTTCAAACTATGATGAAAATACATTTCAGGTTACACATGAACGATTTCAAACTTTATTCATTTTTTGAAAGGATATGTTGTGTCTTGAGTTGTTAGTTTATTTTCCCATTATTTTAATGTAAGATAATCGAACTTTCTCTTGATTATGGGAACAACTAGTGCGTCGCACGATTCTACAAGAATTTTTAATATTTTTAGTGCTTCTGTATTGACCACAACAGTATCGAGCAACTAACGCAATAATATAGAGGATGATTTTTGAATTATAGGGAGGTCGACAATTTTTAATACGTGCTCCTGTACTATGAGCCTACGATTTTCATAAACATTTTGTAGAATTTTTATAGCCGTGTCATAATTTCCTTCTGTTAGTGATAACGTTTTGATAGCCTGAGCTGCATCATCCTAAACACATGATTTTAAATAATGAAATTTGTGTAATTTTGATAACTGGTTGTTTGAATCTACTAATGATTTAAAGGTATCATTGAATGATAACCAACCTGAAAAGGTTTCTGAGAAGGAAGGTAGTTTTGAGGGAGGCAATTTAATATCTGTTTTATAGGCCGAAACTTCGGAATTTTGGTTTGAATTATTATTGCTACTTGTTTTGTTGTTTAATTGTTTAAATTGAAGTAAAAATGATCGCTTCAAAATATTTGTTTTAAAATTCGATTCTTTTTTGCATTTCGATATCTTTTTCATCTACCGTGGTAGATTCTTCTATTTTAAATTGAATTTCATCGAATTCATTATGTGTTTGGTCTATTTTTTCTAACCTGATTGATAGCTGAATTGGATCAGAAATAGGATTTCCATCAAACATTTGTAAATAATTAATAAAATTGCTTAATTTTGTTTTAGCGCGTCCGTGTAAAACCTTTCGACTCTAATCTTGAGGCATGATAAGTGGATAATTATAAGAAAGGTTATAAAGGAATGGTCACTAACCTTATTCAGTTTTGATTCCGTCTACGTCTGTTGATTACTGGTTGCTGATGCTTTGTTTATGACGATTATTTGATGCTGATCTTGCTTTGGATACTTGGATGCTTGGATCCGGCTCGAAGGACCAATATGTTGTGCCTGAGTTGCTTTTAACTCAAGCTGATAATAAAACTCACTTTAAGCTTTAATGATTGTTTATTGATATAATGATCTGGTCTCGTGTGCTGGCTCGCGACTGTGTCTCGTGGTGTTCTATATCGAGGCTGCTGTTCTGTAGGCTGTCCTCGAGGGTTGCTACCCCATCAACGTTCGAGCATGACTCTCGATAAGGCGAGCGCAACCAAACAGGATATGTAATTACATTTTGTTTTCTATATAAGCACCTTTCAGTTCATGCATTCTTCGTACACGACGACCTCAACTTTTTAAAGCATCATGAGACAGTTTTATTGGGATTTTTTAAGTTCATAACGAATTACTTTTTTTAGACCAGTCAATGTACGAACTTTATGTAGGTTCACTTGTGATTTTAAATGGCCCCATAGAAAAAAATCATAAGGAGTCGCATCGGGACTGTTTGGTAACCAATGTTGAGGTGGTATGAATTTAAGATTGTTATCGTTGAAGAACTGGAGGGTATAGATAGAGGTATGAGGTTGTACGCTGTCCTGGTAGAAGAGATACTCATCGTTTGGGTATAATTTCTTGAATTCTTTTAGTGCTGGCCCAATTACCAAATTGCAGTAGTACTTTTTATCAATCTTCACATCAGGTTTCACAAAGACTGGACGAGTAAAGCCATTGTAGAACATTCCCACCCACACTATAACTTTTTGTTGTGTTGTGTCAATCCACTGGGTAGTGCTTAACTTCAGAACTGCGTCTTTCTCGGATGATGTACTGAATGCTTCATTGTCCAGTTTCTTTTGATAAATAGAATAGCGCTTCATCTGAAGTAATGATGGTTCTAAATTGACCTCTTTGATAATGCATTGACCTTCGGACTTTTAACATATTGTAGATGAAATTGCTTTAAACTTTGACATAGACTGAAACACGTTAAACTGCTTGCTTAGGTATTGTTGTGGCGATGTATTCGGCTTGGTAATCTGCTTCTTAAGCTGTATCAACTTATTTAGTTTTGATGGCGGACCTGGCTTACGAAGGTGTTTTAATAATATCTGCAGTATTATCAATTTCTGGCAACTTTTTGATAGTTACAGCCAATTGAAATTGTTGTGTAACCTTAATCAACATGTATGTTTATCAAGATTTAGGTCTTTTTATTCAAAATTATTAGATAAAATATAGAGAAAGGAATTGCCCCATTTTATTTAATATCAGCCACAATGAAAGTGAGAAATCTAACACACAAAACATATAAAATCAAACTAACTTAAGTAAGCGAATATCAACACTTAGTCTGGTTTCAATTTGTTGCCACCATGGCACAATTTATTGCTGCAATTTTAACTGACTTTCTTAAATACTCTATCGCGGATTCTGCTCTCCCTTTACTAACAAATAAAAAACTTCTTTAAAAATGGAAACAAGTATAGCTTTATCTGATCTTAATAAGCAGAGAAAGGACAAAATCAGTTGACATGGTAATTAGAAAATGTTTAAGTTTAATGAGAAGAACAGAAACTGACCCTACTTGTTTAGGAGAAAATATGAAGGTAAATTTGTTTAATCAATTTGCTGTAGGATAGGTGACAAGGTATCAGAAGTATTGAAACAGTGCTGTCTAAAAGAGGGGTGGATAAACGTGGCATTCAGCGTCCCCAATTAGCTCGTACTATGAGTTCCGTTTAGGTAGTCTACTTCACTGTTATCTTCTCCATTACTTTCGCACTTTCACATATAATTAAATATATCTAGAATTTATAAGCTTAAATTAGGACGACCTCGATGATTTTTTTTATAATAATTAGATTATTCTTATTTATCAGTAGATTTATTGGCGTTATTTGTATATTATGTGTGATGCAATAATATGATTTCATTTAAGACAAAATTAAAATTGTCTTATAAACAATTTATGCCGCAATAGTAATTACATTTTCCTACGTTGCAAAGAAAAAATGTACATGTAAAATTAGGGGATAACATTTAATGTAAGTAAAGATAAATTGAACAAACACTTCGAGAGTATCTACTGTGGTTAGCTTCTCTTTTCCAGCCTACGGCTGTCTTGGAATTAATCTTCATTAAAATATTGCAATTATGCTTTCCTTTATAATAACATATTACAGGTGAAGGTGTGACAATTTAAATTTTTGAGATTAGATGACCTGGAACAAGTAAATCGACATCTGTTATCGAGTTATCTGTGTTTTAGTGTCTTCCTTCATATTATAATGACGTGTCGTTTCTTGCTTAGACATTTTATTCGTTATTATGGGATTCCTATTCATTGTAAGATATTAAAGATGGAGTTTAAAGTGTGCACACTGTATTAAAGGAGACCACCTTAACAATATTGTATATTTACCTTTTTGTTTTGCAGCTCCTATTTTTCAATTTCTGATATTGCGATATAAATTTTATTCTATTAATTCTTCGTAGGATATAATAAGTATCTTTATTTTAATGCAGTTGGTTTTGCAACTGACAGTAACCCATAACGTCCATACATTCTCAGACTCTATATCAGAAATGTAAGTTTCATGAAACTTATCATACTGTTATCAATTAACATTTCTAGAAACACTTTGAAAGAATGTAGGAATCTTAACTATAATTTATCAAAATTCAAAACATCTTCTGTAATTACACGTCCATTGTTATTTAAATAGAGAGCGAGGGTATCTACAACGATCTCTTTAATAACCTTATTTAGCGTTAGTATACCGGGTGTGGAGTTTCAAACCCCTACATAGGACAATTTTATTATTAATTCATTTTGCTAATTCTGAGCTTTTTTGGTTAATTTATTAGTACCAGATTGAGAGGAAGCTTTTACACTATCGATTGATACCATTACTTCCCCTGTAAGTTCATTTGGGGAGCAGGAATTACAAAAATTTGAATCCCTATGCATTGGCCTATGTACGGATTTGAAACTCCACACCCGGTACATTTGTTACGGTAAAGAAGATTTTGTTCGCATTTATCGTTTTATTATTATTGTTCTGAAAGTCTATTTGGTGTAATAAAGTTGTCAAAAATGTGATCTGTAAAAATTAAAAAAAAAACAAAGTCTTTAATATACAGTTTACGGCATTAAATTTCTCAGAATCGTTTATATTTTGCTTTCTCTTTTGCTATACTATGTATAATTGCATATAATCCATTTCAGTACCTACATTTGTGCTTGAATGTTTTGTATCTTTAACAAGAAAGAACATCATTTTAAATTGGAATAAATATGTGAACTTGTTTCAGCTTCTTGCACGTATACAATCCCTTATTGCTTAGGTAAGCCATCACATGAGTGTGTTTCCCGTATCGTTGCTTAACTTATAACAGAGTTTTTGCGCAGGGCAATGTTGTCATATAACAACCAGCTTTCTGATTGGTGATTACCATAAGGGTAATGTTACTTCCTGCATTGCATTATGTAATAGTTCTTCATTGTATGGTTTAGCAACAAAAAGTTTCCAATATATTTTTTTTGAAGTAATTTCCTCAGTTGAGAGTAGTTTGTTGTCGGTACTAAACTGGACGTTACTCTTGGATTAGCAAGGGCGGTTTAAGATTGTCAAAATAATATTGATACTCTTATTTGAGTAAGTTTCCCTTCTGTATCTTCTTTTAGTGAAAAGCTAGCTTGGTGTTTTGTTATAAACATTCCTTTAAACATTCCTTTCGGTGTCTTTACTCTTTTAGATCCATTTGTGTACCTATATCGAAGGCTTTTTTCCAGATTTATTAATGATTGGTTATTTTAAACTGAACTTAAAAAGGTTGCTTCGTGCAGAGAGTCTCTTTTTGTAAACCATTGCATTATCTAAACTGCAGTCCTGGCTTCTCGCTTGATTACAAGACGGACTAAAGGTAAATCTAGATACTTCTTAGTTTGTGTCGTTCTTTGTTATTACTTATCTATTAACTCTTATTAAAAATTTTATTACCAGACGTCAACACTGAACTTACTAAACCTGAATGGAATAATTTCCGTTTTATTTAAAATTGCTTGTGATGCAATAAGCACACCACTAGCAGATATTCTGAACATATGCTTTGCATAGGGAATCTTTCCTAAAAAAAACTCAAAAAATCAAATATCGTACCTTTGCATATAAAAGGTTGTTTGAATTAAGTTCATCAAAAGATTGCAACTCTGACTCTCTTTACAATAACGTATCACGAGTGGGGGTGTGCCAACTGAGATTTTGGGATTAGGTGAGCTGGAACGAACACAGTGACATCTATTATCAAGTATCTCTGTATATTAGTGTCTTTTTTCATATGTAAATTTGACGTGCACACTTTGTGATTTCTTCGCCCGAATGCTTTGTCTCTGTTTCTGCAAGAACTTTACTTTAAATTAGAATCGGTTGAGATGTTCCAGTTTGTTGTCTTGATACACTCCCATTTTGTATGTAGATTCGTTTTCTGTCTATCACTGTCTTTAGTAGTTTTTTAATTGTCTCTGCAAATGGTTTGGCTGCAAATTGTTTATTGAACCAGCCTAGACATTATAATAAGTTAGGAAAGCCTGTTTGCCAAAGATAATGCAGATGTGCCTAATTCTGTCTTTTCCTTGTACCATCGATATTCCCCTCTAGTTTCTTTGCTAGAGTATATACAAGGTGTGTAAATAAAGTAATGAGACTGATTTTCTTATAATTTTCTATTCTCTTAAAATTAAAGTCAGTTAGAGCAGTTTCAATGTCTTCTAGGATCCCGAAATGACGCTTTTTAAGGTGATATTTCAAACTTGGGAAGAGAAAAAAGTCATAAGGACTCATGTCAAGGGAATAAGAAAACTAAGAACCCACATGAATGTTTTTGCTTGCCAAAAACTCATTAATTAAAAATGCAGTGTGCAGTTGCTCTTCATGTTTGATCCCACACGCATGACCCTTTTTCGAACTCTTTCAAGAAAGAACTTCTCGGTAAAATTGTTGGCTTACCGTTACGTACAAGATGCTGGATTCTGGCAACGTTTTCGTCAGGCCTTCCTCTGCGAGTTTCATCTTTAATCTGTTCTCTTCTTTTCGAAAATGTTTTGAACCACCTGAAAACCTGAGCCCTTGACAAAACATTGTCTCCATAGGCCTACTAAAGCTTTGCAAAACTTTCTATCCCACTGTAACCAAGTCTGAAGCAAGAACTGATAGCACAACGTTGCTCGCAATTGATATCACTCAGTGTCAGAACTCATTAGAAAAATACAGTTTACGAAGAAAATTCCTACGGACAACCAAGATGACTCTACGGAGTTCAAACTTGTACTGGCGGAGCATCATATGTTGACCCACCTTCCCTCTAAATCGGTAGTCTCCAGTATTGCCACATCGAACGCTACGTTGCTAGTCTCATTAATTTATTTAAACACCTCGTAATCTGATCTTATGTCTAAATTGCTCCGTGCGCAGAATTGTTTCATAAAGTCTAGATAGAACCGTTCTCTGATTATAAGATCAAGTGAGGACAATCTCAGTAGGACTTCCATACTTCTGAATTTGTGCCACTGTGCCACTGAGTCAAATCAATAACAGTACACAAGTATGACTTAGAGATTGGAAGATTGGAAATGTAGCCACTTAGTTTGTCATGCGATGTAAGAATGTAACATTGATGAACAGTCTTGGGTTTTAGATACGATTTTGTAAACACTTGAATTTAGATAAATGATTAATCAGATATAAAATCGTAAATCGGCAATGTATAACTTCCTTTTGGAAACAATACTGCAACCGACTCAGTTTTGATTGGATTATCGATCAGAATGTTTTATTATTTGCTTGATGAATTATGGATATCTTATGCTTGTGGCTGCTTTACAACAGCTGTTCTTTGCTAGGGAAACCTTTCTGTAGAGCTATAGATTAAAAAATCAGGATGAATTCTTATATTAACATTTAATACTGACAGTCAGCTACTTGTCACCTTGTAAATGTTTCACTTAAAGCTTTTAAAACTTCCATTATTCTTTTCTAAAGTACCCCAGCAGTTTGTTGTTAATCAAAAAATATTAACTTTGCTTTCTCCACTCAAAAACACAAAACAAGCAAAACTTTTATTTAATATTTTACTGTAACTGCAACTGACAACTGAGATATACTGAAACAGAAATTTAATAATAACTTTTTACAGCTTTCATTCTTTCCTCAAAAGCAATTAACAGTCATTTTTAGAGTTCTAAATTTAAATTGTGAGAGCTAAATTTAAAATTCTTAATATAAAGATTCTTTTCTCTTTTTTTACTTTTATTGAATGCGACAGCAACAAAACAACAGAAGACATTTTAACACTTGTGTTAAATAGATGAATATATTACAACGTTAATTATGATGGGCGTTTATATTGTTTCTTTGATGAGAACAACTCGATAATTATTTAAATTTATTGCGTTATTAAAGTTAAATGATTTTATGTCACCATAAAATTGATTCTTTTATTTATATTTTTCGCTTCTAACACTTATCTGTATAATCACCATTAAATGAATATTCTCTAGTAACTAATATTAAGAGGTTTCAGTATTTAGCAACTAATGTAGAAGAGTACAAGGTGGATGTTATAAATAGTGCGTTTTCATGTAATCATAAATATACCTCGCAGTCAGCACAACATACACCAAGTTAACTTCCTTGTAGGCGAAGAGAAAGTAAACTAATTTTAGAAGTGCACAGGTGTAAGAGACCAAAAAATAAATTAACAATGATAAATTAAGGATTTAATTTTTCTAATATTTTTTAAAATAAGAATGGTTTGTGGTTTACAAATGTTAGAATTAACTTAGGGAATTTATCGAAATATCCACACTGATACCCACTATTTATTACATTTTCCCAAAGTTAATACTCCATTCCATAGAACTGAATTTAATTTCGAATATGCATTAGAGTGGGACGAGTTTCAATTAGGCACTCTATTTCCTGATTACATGAACAGAGTGTTGGGAAAGTTTCAACAACCAAATTCTTCTAATTATGTATAGCATAAAGTAAACTTCTCGCGATTAGTAAACTTTCTAAGTAAATAATACAAAGTGCAGAATTGTAAGCTTGTAAATTATATTGTATTACAAGACCTTAAAGGTTTAATCATTTTTATTTGACAATTGAAGCTAGAAGTTAAAGTTGTAGTAATTCTGCTTTTTAAACCTCTCCATTAAATTGGTTCGAATTTCTATTATGTTATTAATTGTTGATAGTTTCAATCTATTTTTAAATGAGTTTAGATTGATTGATTGTTCATTGGTTTTATAATTTAAATACTTAGGATTCGTTTTTGTGTTAATACACACCGCAAACCCACGCTTTTGATTTAATATTAATAAAATTCATCCTGTTCCATTATTTATTTTTAGTTGAGGGATAAAATTTTGACAAAAACATATTTGACTTCCGCAAATTCTAAAAATGTTTTAAATTTAATGTATTTATGGCTATTTCATTTCATTTTCCAAATTGCAGAGTGCTTCATTTATGTTAATTATGTAAAGATTATAATGAAACTTACAGGTTCTAGAATTACAATAATCCGAATTGAAATGTTTATTAAAAAAAATAGTTTGCAATTTAACAATGCAGCATACCTTTAGAAAGTCGACAAAGCAGCATCTGAATTATTAGCATGCTAGAGCGTAAATGGAAATGTAATTTTTCTTCAGCATATTGATGTCTCAAACTACAAACCCGATACGTACAAATCAAGACAGTGCAATGTTAAAAATTGCAGTTAACTATTATAAACTGTTCATGATCCCACAAAACCTCCATCACATTTCATTTTTCTCTTCTTGTTTATATTTCATATCAAAAATATTTACTCTTCAGTCACTGTTTACAGAGATCCCTGCAACATGAAATAGGCACGCAGAGATCATCAATTTTGGATAGGGATGAAAAGATGGATAAATTGATCAATGACCTTCAAAGGTTTGACTGCATATTCTTACTGTTTTATAAAATATCAAAAGCCGAGAACAGACAGCTGCAGTAATTAAAAAAAACATTTCAAATCATTACTAGAGAGTGCCAATTATAAACTTGTAGTTCTCGATGTCTAATTCCTCAGTATAATAAATATTCATCCTAAGGCTCAAATGCTGCAATAGCAAGGTTAGAATTCAGACCACTACTAAAAAGGGAAAACTAATATCTTTAGGATTTAATGAATATTCACTGAAAATATTGAATAAGTGAGCAATCTTTATGAAACACTTAGATAAATTTTAAAAATCTAGAAATTATTTAGAAACGGAGTTAAAAAAAGTGCAAAATGTGTGATGAATTTTATTGGATACAATATGTAATTTATTGAAGTTGGTGTTGTATTTATTTAAAAATTTGTTTTTCAGTCTGAACGATCTATATTATAAAAGAACATAAATTTTATACTGGTGTATAAAAGCTGCAGAAAGAAAATTTTATTAAAAAAATTACCATAAATGTAGGTATCTGAAAAACAATAACAAGATTGTGCTTCCCAATTTGTTTAAGGTAACTATGCCTCATTCGGCCAAGATAAATTGATAGAAGCACATCTAGAGAACATTTCTAGCCCAAATTAATTCTATGTATTTTAGGTCAAGTCTTTTAACATATGATATGTCATTACTTGACAAATGAAGTTAAAGGTATGTAAAGATAGCGACATCTTCACATTAAACAGTTTCTTGTTAAAACTTTCACTTGTTTCCAGTCTATATTTTTTTAACACTTTCGCTTTAGTTTCACTATTCTTTGAATGTGTTGGTCTTTTTCTAATAGTTAGTCTTCATCTATCTATTTTGATTCATTTGCACAATATGCCCGAATCACGTTAATTGTTTTTGCACAATTTTGTCATTGCCTTTAAACCATTTCAAAGAAGTATTTCGCTATGTTCAACGGCGATAAAAAGGACTTTTTACGCCGCTTCGTAACCGGGGACAAAACATGGATTCATTACAACACACCAGAGACCAAAAAGCAGTTGAAACAGTGGACAGCTAGTGGCGAGTCGAAGTCGAAGAAAGCCAAGGTGTGTTTGTCGGCAAACAAATCATGACCACAGCTTTTTGGAATGCGAACGGTATAATTCAGATTGATTTTCTTGAAAAGGGCAAAACGATCACCGGAGTATATTAAACAGAGCTGTTGAACAGATTCGACGCCGATTTAAAGCGAAAACGACTGCATTGGCGAAGAAATAAGTCGCAATGCAATGGTGAAATTCCATGAATTGCGTTACGAATTGGTTCCTCATCCGCTACATTCTCCAGATTTGGCCACATCCGACTATTATTTATTCTCAAACTTGAAGAAATAGCTCGAGAGTAAGAGATTTAGGTCGAATGAGGAGGTCATCGCTGAAACAGAGGCCTATTTTGAGGCTTCCAAAAATCATATTTTTAGGAGGGCATTAAACCATTGGAGTATCGTTGGACGAAATGCATAAAGCTTAAAGGAGATTATGTTGAGAAATAAAATGTATTTTACCAAAAAGAGTTGTGTTTTCTTCCCTAGACCAACTAATTATCAACAGCCTCTGGTAAAGTTAGGGGTGTAAATGGCTGATTTGACAACTTTGCATGATTTTTGCATGCATGGTAGAAAATTTTACATGAAAAGACAAGAAACAACAAATTCTAAAGAAATTCTGAGATTAAAATTAATCTCTGGATGTCTGGATTTTATAAGAAGTTCTGGTTCAGGCTGAATCTTTAAAAATAGTTTCACTTTTTGACAACCTCTTTATGGAAAATACTTGTAATACAAATTAAAAATTTTACTTTAAGGAAACAAAACTGTCAACACTTTTCATAAATGAAAACTGCTATAACAAAATTTTAATGATTAATTTAACTTGATAGTGGACTAAAAAATCTAACTTTTACTCCTCAACCGTAACCACTAAACTAAACTATGAACTGACTTATATCCTGCATCTTTAGAATACCAACACATTTTTGGTTCACTAAGTTACAGATAGGAGTTTTAAAAAAGCCCCCATCAAATTTTCACAGTTTATTTTGCACAAACTTGTTATAATAATACTACATGTACTACCAGGTAAAAGAATATAATAAAAGCTTTGTAATCCATAGTTTATATAATTTAGAAGATGTAACCACAGCTCACTACATGTAATAACTGTAACTTGTTTTCTATGCTTTTCACAATCTTTTTCCATTTATGACACACCGAGTTTACCTTGTTATTCGCTTGTCTGTGACATTTGGAGGAGCGGCGTCTTTTTCTTTGCGGTTTTGTAGTAAAGGTAGTACATTCGTTCCACAAGCTCGAAGAGCTTCTTTTACTTGCTTTTAGAGCTTTTGGAAATTCTCGTCTCGTCTTTTCTGTTCAAATTGTATTATGATTAACCAACATCGATAAGTAAATATATTTGGACTTTCAGTCTGGATTCTTATCAGTGAATATTACAAAAGCGTTCAAGGCAGCAATGTCTAAGCTGTTCATAAAAAGCCTCGTCGGCCAACCAGCTGTTCTTCTCTTACAATAGTATTCAGTGATAAGTTTGTTAGCATTAGCAACACCACCTTTAGTGGCGTTGTAATCTAATATCATAACAGATTTTCTGTGGTCTTCATTGAGAACAGCATCATTGGGGTGTTGAGTTTATAAAACGTGCACCAATTTCTCCTTCTTCAGTATGTAAGAAACTAAACTGATTCCTTGCGAAAACGCAAGCATTGGCGATTTTTCAGGTCTATCAGAACTCAGAAGTTACTTTTAGTACGTAAAGCCCGCTTATAACAAACTCCCAGAGACCGCCAAAAACAATTCGTTATAACCGACGTTCGTTGTAAGTGATAAGTTACAAGAAATACGCTACCGCAACTCTTTTATTTTATTTTTTACATTTGTAAAATATAATTAGGAACAAAAAACACAAAATTAATTTCGCCTATATGCAATTCTACTTTGGCTAGTTCATTAAAAATGCGCTATGAAGTGTTCCGTGACTGAAGAAAATAATGAACGACTTCAATGATTCTAATTGCATCTGGTGTAGTTGGAACTGGTATTATCTCATCGCTACCGATTCCTTCGTTTTCCTCTTCTTTCATCTCATCGTCGATAATTTGGCAATTCTACCCTCACAAGATTGTCATGAACGCGGACGTATTTATTAAAATCAAAATCTACTTGAGCAAATTCATCCCACTCATTGTTGTCATTTGCCAATTCATCGTTCCATTCCCGCAACCCATTCTTAAAAGCCTTGGAGGTCATCTAAGCTCTACTATTAGGTTTGTAATTTACAGCTACCCGTTTAACATTCTTAAAACACCTTGGATTCTTAGGCTTCCCTATTATCAATAATCTTCCTTTCTCTGTTCCCAATATATTTGCTGTCACTAACACTGTAATCCTATCTTTGGACATTTTTCCACCAACACAAATCTCTCCCTTGAACCGCAATGTCCTATCAGGTGTGAGTTTATAAATTAACCCTGTTTCATCGGCGTTAAATATGTTCTTATTTTCAAAGTTTTCCCTAATAAGTGGCCAACTATTTTGCAGCGATTCGTTTACAACATCAATACATCGTTTCTTGAATGTTTCGACTCAGCTTGCGCTAAGTTTGCATTCACTATTTTTTATTGCCAAATTTTTCAGTTCTTGTTTGTAAAACAGAACCACTTACAGTCACATTATTAGCTCTTCGCTGGCTAAACCATTTCAAAAGACTTTGCTCAACTTCTAAGTTAGTAGGTTTTTAATTTTTTTTTAATACTCGAATGATTTCCAATATTTTATTGTTTGTCTTCCAAATTGTAGCAACTGTTGATTTACGGACTTTTACGTTCTGTTACGTGTCGTTTTAGCATTCTTAAATTTTAATTATATTATATTGCCGAATTACATTGTGACCAGCCTGTATATCTGTCTACAACGGAAACATTTTAACATTTGCTTGCTCTCACGATTCTGGGAGACTTCAAGCTGAGTAGCGGTCGTTGCCGTACCGATTCAGAGATTCGAAAATTTAAAAATAGCGTGGTGTTGGTGTCTTTTCTCAGGTTTTTGTAAAACCTACCCGTATTTGGGGAGTTGGACCCGCCTTCCATTATTGGATTTATTTTGGAGTTACTTTTGAGAAAACTATTTGGTGATTTTGTGGATTTCGTAACTTCGAGTTCGCTAATTTCGACGACTTTTCCGAATACGTTCCATCTGCAGCCAGCTAACGATTACCCTGGAGGATCATCTCAACCTGGTTCTACCAGCTCCAGATGGGTACGTGCAGCTTCGTTATCGCTATTGTACAGGTGTGTGATTTGTTTGGTATTCACGTTTTTTACATTGACCTACTTTTGTGTGTGGTGTTATTCGTTTTGTTTAATATATCAGACATCTGTTATTAAATTGTTAGTAAAAATTTCCCGAATATTTGTGAAATCTATAGTTTTTGTATTTGTCGATTATTAGTAAAACTTATTATTTTCTTAGGTGTAAAATGAACGATAACAGTTTCTTCAAACAAAATTTTTATATATCGCCTTTGTCATTATTATGCGATAAATATTTCGTATTTATTTTCTTTTATCGAACGCATTTTGTTTGACATTTCTTTATTTTTGAAAATTTATACGAGTTATCTGTTGATTTTTGTAAATTATTAAATAAAATTTATATGCGTACAATTTCTAAGTTTAGCAATATATATATGTAGGATGCATTAATATTAAATTAATTATTTTGCGTTAATCGAATAAAACTAGATATCAGGGATTTTTAGGGTTCTTGGACATAAATTGTTCCTGATTGCGTATTTACCCCTTTTTGTTAACTTTACGATCAAAATTTGGTTACCTGGTATTTTGTATTAAGAACTTTGAAAATTTGCTGAGTGCTATCTACGGGGTGCGTCAAAATTTATTGAACTTTTGTATTGAGATTACTCTTTTTGGTTCCTGCATTGATCAATCAACAACTGTTCAGTTAGGCTTCCGCCGCGTATCTTGTGATAACGCCCATACTATTGTTAATTATTATTTAATTATTGAGGTGCTAATTTATTTGTTTGAGCCTTTTAGGCTGATAATTTTTATTTTCTTTCCTTTTTAGAGCGCAATACGCAGTCTATTAAATTTTGGCTGAAACTTTGTATTTCTTTGAGTCTAGAATATTTATTTTCTTGTGTTTACTGTATTACTAGTATATCGTCTACTGGGTACCTGCATTATTGTTTCGCATTAAATTTTGGATCGTCTATTTTAATGTTTTATTTTTGCCGCCTTCGCCCTTTTTCAGACCTACTAGGGCGGTTCAATAAGTACCCGTGTTAGAAACTTAGAAACCTTCTTTTTCGCCAAATGCGGCCGTGTCTCCTTCAATTTTTTGTCAAAGCTGTCTAATAACTCACTGTAGTATTGTCCAGTGATCGTTCTTCCTTTTTCTAAAAACTCCATTAGGATAACGCCGTTCGCATCCCAAAAAATCGTCGCCATGACCTTTCCGGCCGATGGAACCATCTTCGCCTTCTTTGGAGCAGATTCACCGGGAGAAATCCATTGTTTTGATTGTTGCTTAGTTTCTGGTGTGTAATGATGAATCCAGGTTTCATCAACGGTAACAACTCGACGCAAAAACTCCTTCGGATTTCGCTTAAATTGCTCCAAACACTGCTTCGAAGTTAACAGCCGCATCCTCTTGTTGTCCACCGTTAGCAATCGCGGCACCCATCGCGCCGACAATTTTTTCATCGCCAACTTATCATGTAAAATATTAATTGCCGTTCCGGTCGACACACCTACGGCCTCTGCTACTTCACGCACTTGCGTTCGTCGATCAGCGAGAATCATTTCGTGGACTTTTTGAACGATTTCCTCGGTAACCACGTCTGCCGGGCGTCCTAGTCGCTCCTCATCAAAAACGGATGTTTGCCCACGTTTAAATTCGTTGAACCAATATCTAACTGTGGTCATAGATGGCGAAGTGTCCCCATAAACAGTATCCAACTTTGCTTTTATCTCCTCGCATTTTTTCCCATCCAAAAACAGAAAGCGAATTACCGAACGATACTGCTCTTTTTCCATCTCAGCTAAAATCACGAAACACGTCTTACTCAAATGGCTGTCAAATCCAAACTAACCTATCAATCAGTCTGCAATTTGTTATACCGTCGTTTGATAGATGGCAGCACAGGATGATAACACCAACTTCCCTCAGGAACGCCTTCTGTCGTCAAACACGGGTACTAACTGAACCGCCCTCGTATTTGGAAGTTCGAGTTTGGTAAGTTACATTATCTGTGATTCGAGATAATAATATTTCTTGACCTCAAGTTTATAGAATCTGGTGCCCATAAATATATACAAATTTGCTCAACTCAGTTGGTATCTAAGTCATTCCCTGCAGGCCCACTCCCTTCTGCGACTTGAGCTAGCTACTCCAGGCTATTCTAATTTCTGTTATCACCGAACTCCGGTAGGCGTCCCGACATATTTGACTTTGTTTTCCAGCTCTTGTAAACGTTTTATAATTTCATATTTCTCTTTTAATTCGCTTTTTGTTTAAATACCGTTATCAATTTTTTTTTTAAATTATCAGCGCAAGTAAGCATACCGAACGATTGGCGACACGATACTGACTGTTGAATGCTGTTTGCATCTAGAATGTGCTAGTACGTTTTTACTTTCATAAAAGTTCCTTATTTTCGGGGAAGTCCCTGGTTTTATACTTTAAAGTTCGCTATAACCGGAAATATTTGAAATTCTACAACGAAAAACGGCTTGTTTTATCCGAAATATCGTTCAAACCGGGTTCGTTAACACAATTCTTACGGAACGTTGGTTCATACCTTTCAAATTGGTTTCCAGCTTAAGTTTCTGTTTTTCTGTTGCTTGCTTTATTGTTCACAATCAGATGATCTTAATTTTGATTTTTCTCTCTTTATAACCAATACAATACTTTTTCTCCTTGTATACACAAATTAGATTCTACATATTTATTGCTATCATTTTAGCTAATACTTGCTTAAACAGAATTCTAAACTAAGATTAATTATAATAAGATTTTCTTAAACTACGTGTACAAACAGTTCGTTAATAAAATACATAGGTAAATCCTTTAGGTAATTTTATGAATCTTCTTTCAAAGATTTAACGATAGGTGCGATAAGAGTAAAATCTTGGATTTTATCATGAAATGAAGTTGGAAAACATTCATACAAACAGAAATTAAAGCACAAATAGAAATGTTCATCTGCAACAACAACAACAACAGAGATTCAATTTGCTTTACCCATTTTGATTTCTAGCATTTCTTCATATTTGTTCTTATTAGTCCTGTGCCGAGCTAGTTACTAGAATAGTAGGTATTTGAGTCTCGATAAAAAAAACTTTTTGACTTTTAAGGATCTTTTAATTTCAAAGACAGTACGGCTCTGGTACTGAGTTGTATCTTTGATTCTCACATTGTTGTTGTTCATGCAGGGTAACATCTAGCAGATTTTAAGGGTTAACAGACACTTACAATAACCTTAAGAAGAGATCGTGTGTAGCTGCTCAAAATGAAGATTAAAATTTCTAGAAGCTTTAAGGGTAGGAGATTTCATTTTTTTAACCCTTTATAGAACAAGATTTCTATTTTAAAATTATTGATTTTTTTGTGAAATCTGTTTGATAGTTTGCAACATATATGATGTTAAATATGTGTTTTGATTTTTTGTTTTTGCTGTTTTTTTGGCAATGCTACAAAAGCAGCATCTCTGAGTACTTTTCTGAGGAAGGTGTTTATCAACATAATTTAGCCTAACAACATTATCGACTGTTGTTCAACCGATAAGTACCGTTATTTTTGTAGGTCTACCTTTTTGTGGTACTGGTCCTGTTTTTTCCGAGTACAATAATCACCAATTTTAAATGGAAACGAGGTTTCATTTTGAGTCTTTTTACAAAGATTTTATACAGAATATTTATATGTGTTAACAATACAACCCTCCAGCAAATAATAGGAAATTCTAAACTACCATCTATGGTTTTTCGAGAATAGATTATACGTGGAGTGAAACTGATCAAATTAATCTACTCCACCCATGTATTTATTGTAATCCCTAACTGCCACTGTGCACAAGACAGATTTTTTTCTATTGCTTGCAATTTTGTTTAATTTTACAACAACAAAATAGTTTTTTTTTTTGATAAAAGCTTTTGAGAAAGAGAAGTGGGAGAAAAAATTGTGAGGATATAAACAGAAATCCTTCTGTTGATAAGGTAATGAAGGTTTTATTATTACTCTCTCTCCAAAGGAGGTAGCTACATTAGACTTACATTCTGCTCCTTCATAAATAGATAGTCCAAGGCAGTACCCTGTAACAATATATGCGATGACACAGGTTTTAAATTTTCTTTTTAGTGGTTTTACCGGCATGTACTGTTTTAAAGTATTGCGCCCCTTGAATTTTATCAGTTACTGATCTATTGATAAAAATCTTGAAGGGGAGAAGAGCAGTGCGAACGTCTCATTTAAAAAATTTACTAAAGGTCGTGCTTTATACAGTTTATCATAATTTCGTTTTACTTTTTTAGGCATTTACTCACTGTCGTTTGAATGTACACATCTGGCAATTTTTAAGGAACGCTTGATAGTCATTATGTTTTGTATTCTAAGTACACCCATATTACTACGTATACAATCGCATGCTAGGTAATTTGTGAAATCCCATTATAATTAATATTCCAAAGCAAGATTTTAGTTCCTTTAATGTCAAATCTAATTTGTTCTGTTCAACTATGTAGTTCATATACTTAGGGGTCATAACTTGCTCAAATGGATTTTCAGTGTCCATTGTGGTATTATTAGGTAGTCCCACTCAAACAGGACCACACAATTATTTAAATATTTTAAAAACTACAAATGATAAACTCATGATATTTTAGATTTATGTACTATATTGTCCACCATTGTCGATTACCTTTTGCCATTTCTCAGGCATCATGGAAACACCTTGATATAAGCCACGCCCCAAACCATCTTGCAAAACCTCATCAATTCTATTTTTGAGACATCAAAGTTGGCATATCGAGTACCACTTAGACCAATCTTCAGATTGCCAAAACAGTTGAAATCACATGGCTGTAAGTCTGGCGAATATGCTGACTGGATCCATGTTTCGATTTGGTTTTGATCAAGCCACTCACGCACCACATTGGCAATGTGCGGACGCGCGAATGGGCTTCTTGACGTTGCGTGCCTCCATCCAATTTGGAATTTTGCGAGCCAGAAAGTCTCGGTACACCTCGCCGGTCACAGTCTGTCCTTGTTATAGCGCCCTCTACTGTCTTTGTAATATGCGAGCGAACGCGGTTCAACACGGTCCTGTTTGAATGGGACTACCTAATACTAGTATTGCCAAACGGCCTAAAGAAAATATTCTTTGAACTCCTTGGGATCTTCAGATTTCTCTTCCCAGTGATATTCTATGTCCATTTCGGTTTCTTCTGAATTGTCATCTTCAGAATTGTTCATTTCTTTATCCTCTGAGAAAGTGTTTTCTGGTTCTAATGGTGGTAATCGTTCTCGAGTGGTTTTTTTATTTCCAATATCTGAATTTTCCGCCATATTGTCCGTTACGCCTATGTCTTCTAACAGATATTCTACATATTTTGGATTGCTTAAATTAAACCATTGCTCGTTCTTCATCTACAGTAAAATATATCTATTACAAAATTAAAAAAAATATATTTGTGTAATTGTTTTGAGGTACACAATTGTACCACTGACTGTGCCCAGATATTTGCCTATCCCGTAAAATTTTGAATATTTGGAAACTACTATGTGCTTATTACTAATCAAGTACAATTACAGTATTTATCAAATCAACCCAAAAAGTTGAAAAATGAAGAAAAAAATTGTTTTCAAAGATTGTGTTCAATTTAACTTCCTTGTTACCTTGTAGCAGTAGATTGTTTTGTTGGGACACTCTCGGACGTATGTGTACCAGTTGTCATTTTAACTTCCGTGACTGGCGGAAAATTCAGAATATGGTCTAGATAGCTACCGGTAAATATTTGTAGGATATGATCGATTGAGCACGGTAGATTCTATTATAGCAATTTTGCTTTCCTAAAAGTTCCTTGGTACATATAATGTCCCAGCAACCTATAAAGGGTTACATGCAGAAGATTGTATTCGCTAAAGGGAATCAGCATTCAAAAATCTAAAAAACGGTCAATAAATAACTGAAATATTTTTAGGAAAGTGATGATGATGACGACCAAGATTTCAAGGTAGTTGAGAATTAACGACTTTTGACTATAAATATCATTTGATACCGTCTTTGTGAATCAACTGTTTTTTAGGTTAACTGATCTTTCATTTTTATTATTTTTATCATTTATTAGTTGTTGCAAGATTCATACTGCGATGTCCTTTAGAAATGATATCGACTCGTTAGTTTTCAAACTGATTCCCAATAGACTTCAAATTGAAATATTTTGTCTGACATTTCTAGTCACAGATGTAGATTAAAGTTTTCAATGTTTCTGGAACGACCTCATAAGTCAATGCATAAAACTCGTCTATTTACATGTTTCTTAGAAATTGGGATGCCTTTTCAGCAAATTATTGGCATAGACTGGACTATATCTGTAGTTTTATTTACGCACTACCACCTTGTTTCTTCTGAATCTTACTTTTGACGAATGCAAAATTTTTTAGTACTATACAGTGTGATGATTTTTCAATTAACTGTATGTAATTCAATTTATAGTACTCACATTTATACAATTAAATTGTTTGGAATTGCAATTGGGCTTGATATCTTGTCACTACTAGCTTTATAAGTCTAGAGGTTTTGTGCGCTGTTTTGTGCATGATTCAATATACTTTCCTCAATGAAATTTGACAACTGCATTATTTGAGGCACCTGAACAACTCAATAATAACTTAAAATGTTTTTCCTCGAACTTAGAAATATTGTCTGATCCAGTCAAACTTCACTATTGCAAATCTCACTGATTTCAATTTTCTGAATAAAATTTATTTCAATATAGAAAAATATAAATTATTTAGAAGTTTGATTACTACTTTAAGCAGCCACTTTTTGTCTATTAATCGAATAATTCACAGAATTGTTTTCACTATATTCCGATTTAATCTTTTGATCTAAAGTTTAAAATTACCAAAACATTAAATTGAAATTTATTTTGTTTGTGAAAATAACTAGCCTTTACATTCTAGGCTCTATAATTTGTTGTAATTAAAGAAATTAATTACGTAGTTACAATTATCAATACTATTTTAAATAAATAAATAACGGATCTTTCGTCTCACTCTTTAAAAATTAGAGCTTCATGTATAAATTAGGAAGCCGTCTGTAACGGGAAAATGCCCAAAAGTATGCACAAGTCTTGTATAAGCCAGATATCGGTAGATGTTCAAGCCCATAGCTCATGTCGAAGACGGGAGTAGGTTCCAAAATAGTAAATAACCCAGGCTTTGATGATCTTACCTAAGTCTAAAACTGAGCTTTTGGCTGAAAAGCCTAAAAGAGATACCAAAAGGGCGCCAGGAGACAGTGCCACACAAAAGCGATGTAATTCGTCGACCTGTCCCCACACCGACGAACACGCTGTATATAGGGTCCACCCAAAATACTACCCTGTAGATAAGCACTTCAAAATCGTGTCGGGAAACTAAATTGTATTCTCTTTTACTTACCAAGGAACCTTTGTTGGTTCCGCAACTTAAAATAAAATAAACTTAATAAATCTCCAGCTTCTCTCTCGTTTCTCAAAACTATGAACGAAGCTTTATTCACAAAATCAAATATTATGCGGGTTGCTAGAAGCCAAGGTCCATTATCACGGCACCTAAATAAGCTTATAAAACAAAAACAAACTCCTAGAAATAAGAACACAAAAGTTAAACTACATGAATTTATTATTATGCTCTGAAATCGAGTAAAATAAACATTCACAAAAAGATTCAAAATGATATGGTTGATTAAAGAAATTATTACTTTACAAACATCAAATAAAAGAATGACAATTACTACATAAAAATTAGGTCTGAAGGACCCGTCAAATAAATGCGTTTAGAAATCATTAAATCGCAAAATACTTACTGTATTAAACCCCTCTAAACAAACAAAATTGAACACGATTTAAAACTATTAATAAATTTAGAACATATGAACTTGTATTACTTCAAACAAAAGGAAAACGTTCAAAAGATTACTATAGAATTTAAACTACCTATCGTTTTCCATAGATTTTTCCGGAAAGAATACACTATAAAGATACTTATCTAACATTAAAATAAACAAAATATTAACGTTAAATACTCAAAGCATTTGAACAAAACAACATAAAAATATAAACAAATAAATGTAACATAAACAATCATTCTTTACTCTAAATCTGGAGAGTTTCCAGCAACTTTTCCAAATACAAAAGAATTGAATTTGCACTAAATTTAATTACGAGAAGGCATGGTTTCAACCACAATAAATTTTTAAACACTTAACTTCCACAAACACAAAACTTTAATTTTCTCAATAACGAAGAGAATACCAGATCTCTCGATGGACACTGAAGATGAAATATTGATTCCACCAGCCAGAGAGTATGACGAAGATAGCGGAGTCAAAGAACGCCAGGTACATAACGGAGATTTTCATAATGATTAAACCAGAACTCAAGAAGAAAGTGGGACTAAATAGTTTCCAAATAACTGGCTCGACACGGTTACTTCTTTACACGATCCTTCTAATGAAGACAGAGACGATGAGCTTGTCGTTCATCTCCACATACTAGTAAAAATACAGGTAACAGCTTTCAGCATATGAATTTTTACGTTCATCCGCACAATGATGCGTCAATATTTTAATCCTCAAAGAGGCCTCCCTCGAGGATTAACTCAAAATGCAAATTAATGCCCATAAACCATAAACCAAATAGAAAACCAAAGCAAATTCACAGCCACTAAAATGTCGAAATTAACCGTGCACAACACTTAAAGGTCGAAACAAACGCGAGAAGCACCGGGTCCGCTTGGACCCGGGAGGTCGCGGTGAACACCCGAGTTCCACGGTGTCCAAATTTTGACTCCCCGAGAAAATTACAAAGTACCAACAAAGGGAACGGTTTGGCAAAATAGAAAAGTCAGTTGTACACGATATCCCCAAACAAAGTACAGACGATAAATTGGATAATGGAAAACTGCTGGATATCATTTCTTTACTGTAGAACTGTCTTCTACCAGACATGAATTAGCAAATTACGAACATGTTCTTTCTTGAAAATACAGTTGAAAAATATAACAAAGATTTAAAAACAGCACAAAGCACGTTCGGGTCATAAAATAATGTATCGGATTTCACTAATGAAAGAAGTATAAAACCATTTATTGAACACATTTTAATTCTTAACAACAGAACTCCAAAGAAAAATATCTGGTAGCAATAAAAACAACTTGCGAAACATTAAAAAGTAAGACGAAGCGATAAATTTATATTAAATAAACGTATTTAAAGCAAAATTTAACGTAAAATTCGGATAAGTATGCAAAACTTTAAAATGACATTACACGTCATGTGATTTATTAACTTTTTCAATTCAAAAAACTCAGTAAGAATCTCTTATATGGAAACCATTTTGTTGATTTAAACTTAAGTAATACTAACTATCAAACATCTCATTGTCGGTTAAAATTTTAAATTGCCTGTTTATTTTCTTTTCTTATTTTTCCATGTATGCAGTTGCAATTACTTATTAGTAGTTATTACATATATTATTAATACATATGTAATTTACTGTGATTGATAAAAATAAAACGAACTAGCAACCACAAAAATCCATCCATGAATTTAATTTATTCAATCTTGTTTTTATTACTATTAAATATATTTTGTCACTATTATGTAATAATATCTTTCTTTCCAAGTTGTGTTGTAATGTTTTAATTATAACCTCTAATGCAAGAAATCAATAACTTTAAGCAAAATTGAATTTTAATTGAATTGCCCAGAGCGAAAATGATTGTTATTATTTATACAGATTGGCAAGTAATTAAATACGTGCTTAATGTCAAACACAAGACTGATTGTGAGTCAATATTAACATCGATAATACGATTCGTTGACAGTGAAAACGACATAATAGGGTTACATTTACATGTAACAGTATTTAAAAAGTTTTGCGTAGTCAACATTCAATCCATGCAGGACAGACTGGATAATTAGAAATTTTATTTTTTATTGGCAACCTCGGCATTATAATGAGTTTTTAGTTAAGGTTGAATTTTTCTAGAATATTTACCTACTAGCAATTTTTGTAATAATTTCCTTCGGGGTATCAATTCCTTCGCGGAATTTTCTGTAGGAAGCACAGTTTTAATAAAATTTGTTGTTTTTTTCTTTACTTATATATTTATGAAGCCTGCAATATTAAAATTTTTTATAAATATTTATTGTATGTAAATTGCATACTGACCATGAATAACTAGTGCAAGTACATAATAATATAATGAAATGTTTACTGTGCCTATAAACGTCAATAATTATTATCTCCACAATTACGCGTGTACATAAACAAGAAGGTGTTTACAAAATATTTTTCCATAGGAATGAGAAAGAAACAAAATGATTTATCAATTATCATAGCAGTAATTATATTATCATACATTAGAACAATGAGTACTTGTTAATTAAAATTTCAAACTTGCGCTTTTTATTATTAAGTTTTGAATGTAATCGTAGATGTTACATGTGGTATTTTCTTTTTAATTGAGAAAAACGATTTTGATGTTAAAGAAAAATTTGCTTTTACATACGTTGCTACGTTTTTCCGAATATTAAAATTTCTCCTCAGTCAATTACTTAGATTGCGACAACATGCGTGACTATAATAATTATTGACTTCTTCTAATTAATTACATTTGCATAACATTTACAATCCTCTTTCAATAGAATGATTGAAATGTTATTACCTCTATTTATAGGTAAGATATGACCAAACCCTTTTAAATTTAGAATTTTTCTAAGTGTCTAATTCTCAATCTAGTTCAAAGCGAATCACTGACTTTGAGAGAAACGAACTCGATGTTTGTTATATTTTCAGAAATCATAAAAAGAATTACTACATTGTTTTGGAACTTTTTAGGAAGGCGCAATAATCGGTAAACTGCATATCTGAAAGACAAATTCAATAAATAGTTAAAATCATGTGGAGTTTTAAAATGAAAAAAATATAAGTTTGTTATCTTGTCTTTTCATCATGCTGGCTCTATGGATCAGGCATAGACAAAATTTAATTATCTACCCACACAATTGATTGATCCAACATGCGGCTGGCATTTCTACGGTACGAAATTACGTAAAGCCATAGAAGAAATAAGTAAAGCTCTAAATCCCTTCTGTCTATTTTTCAGTATTTTGAGCTTTAAAGCTCTTCCTTTATAAGGAACTTTATCATAGGCCTTGGGTACATGTGAATCAAGATTTGCTTCGTGCAATTGAATTCCTGCTTAAAATATTTTCAGATTGGATCCGTGTACTTTTTTCCACTGCAGTATGTATAAAACAAATCAAGGTTTTGTATAGAATTTACATTAAAATTTCTTTTTCTTGAATAGACTTTTACCGATTTGTGGCTGTTGAGAGCATGGTTTGGTGTCAAAAACTAATGAACAACTTCTTCCAAGCACTGAAAATGATTTTTTTCTTTTATTTCTTATTATTCAGCTCTTTAAAATGGAAGCGGAAGAGGAATCGTCCAATAATTCTGCTTTTTGGTTTTCTTGATATTGCTTTTGTTCAAATAAAGCAGAAGTAGAACGCTCGAAGATAACTCATTGGTTTGTAATTCTAACGTAAGCCAAACGATTGTCTATATATTTTCCGACATCTTAAATGAGTCAGATTACATATCTGTAAGACAGTGTCTACTCGACCATGTTCCTAGGGCTAGGGCTGAACAGGAAAGTTCGTATTTGCAAAAGTTCAGATTTTGTAATTGCCTTCTGCGAGCCTATCGATCTATTCGAGCTGCTCAACTTTTCGAGTTGTTCGGACTTTCCGGTTCAATTTGCGTGGGCCTACGAGGGTTGCTATTTATATTTCTGGCCTTGGTAACACTGACTGTTTCCAGGCATCAGCTGACATTTCCGGTGTAAACTTTACATTGTTGAACATAACCTCAACCACAACATTTTGTCAATGAGTGCGATTAGTGTTGTTTGCAGTTAATTGAAAAGTGCATTCCCTAGTAAAAAATGGAATTGACCCGTGAACACTTTCATGCAATTATTTTTCATAACTTTCGACGTGGATTATCACGACAAGAGTGCATCAATAAACTTAATACATTATATAGCGATGAAGCTCCATCCTACAGCACTGTAAAAAACTGGTATAATGAATTCAAACGTGGCCGATGTTCACTCCAGGACGAAATCCGTGAAGGCCGTCCAAAATCTGTCGTTGTGCCTGAAAACCTCGATGCTGTGCGTGAACTGATTAAACAAGATCGTCATGTGACATACCGTGAGATTGAGGCATCTTTGGGCATTAGTATGATTAGCATCAACAAGATATTACATGATCATTTGGTCGTAAAAAACATTTGCTCCCGTTGGATCCCGCATAACCTGACCAATGCTCAAAAGAAAGCTCGCGTCGACTGGTGCATTGAAATGTTGAAAAAATTTGCGAAAGGTGCATCAAAAGCTGTGTATAACATCTGCACAGGTGGCGAATCATGGATCCACGCATATGACCCCGAAACAAAACAGCAATCAACTGTGTGGGTCTTTCAAGACGAGCCAAATCCAACAGAAGTTGTTCGCGGAAGAAGCACATCGAAGCAAATGGTTGCTTGTTTCTTTGGCATTACCGGTCATGTGGCAACAGTGGCGTTAGAGCAACGTAAGACGGTCAACTCTGAATGGTACACAACCATTTGTTTGCCAGAAGTCATTGGAGAAATTCGGAAAACTTCAAAGAAGAGGCGAATCATTCTTCATCATGACAATGCAAGCTCTCACACCGCTGCTCAAACAATTGAATAGTTAACCAGCCAGAAGGTCGAGTTGATGGGCCATCCACCATACAGCCCTGATTTGGCACCCAATGACTTCTTTTTATTCCCGTACATCAAAAACAAACTGCGTGGTCAACGATTTTCAACACCAGAAGAAGCCGTTTTTTGTTTCAAAACGCATATTTTGGAGCTGCCTCAAACCGAGTGGAAAAAGTGCTTCGAAAATTGGTTCAAACGCATGGAAAAGTGTATCAATCTTAATGGAGAATATTTTGAAAAACAATAAAACTAGTTTCGATCATAAATACTTGTTTTTTTATTGTTAGGCCAGAAATATAAATAGCAACCCTCGTATTAAGCAAGTTTTTCTTATTAACAAGTTACCTTTAGTCTAAGGTAGTCCGGTTGCACAAACGTTTTGGCCTAGTAAAAGTAGTAGTAAATGAGTTAAGTAATCTGAAAGAAAACCTGTTTTTGTAATATAATTCAATAGGAGGAAAATTTTTTTAAATTCTAAAAAGGAATATTCGCATTCGAGTATACTGTATAAATTTAAGGGGAAAATGCGAAACGCTCCAATGATGATAGCAAGTTTTGGGTCCACGAAGTGTATATGTACTATGAAGTATCTTAAGTTTTGATTTTTGTGCTGATGAACATACTAACAATATTAGTAGAATCTTAAACAGATGTATAGAGTCTTAGAAGATTTCTTTATCAGAACCCCAGCTGATATTTGACAAGCATCTTAGCAGATTAAAAGTTTTTTTTAGAATAGCGTGTTTATAAATCATCGAAATGTTTAACTTACTAAAGATGATATCTAGTATTCCGATAGATTTTCTCATATCTTTTAGACATTAATAATGAAAAATAGAAGGTTATAATGTTTTAGTAGGAAATATTTTTCCAGAATTTATCAAACACCTAGGTGCAACCGCTAAAGAAATTCCTCTAAAGTTAGTAAATCTTACCTGGGGAAAACATACTCGTATTCCCCATCAGTAGAAGAAAGCGGAGATAATACCTCTCATGAACAAAGGAACCCCCCCCCTAATGTGCTCAGCAGCTGTAGGTCAATCTCTTTCACTGACGTATGCTGCAAAGTTACCGAAAAAATGATAGAGGTACGGTTCAGAGTGTATTTGGAATCTCATGGCGCCATAAGTGACAGCCAAGCATGGTTTAGTCAGCACCGGTCTACTACTGATCAACTAGTAAAATTTACTCAGTCCATTAAAGACGGCTTTCATCACAAGCTGTCTACCCTTGATGCCCTTATTGATCTCAGAGCAGCTTATGACAAAGTCTGGCGCTCCAGGCTGATTCACAAGCTGAAGAAGCACAATGTTTCCAGTAACGTGCTAAAGTAGATCAAACCTTTTCTTTTGCATCAGATTTCAGCAAGAGACATCATCCTTTAGACAGTCGCCTCAGGGTCTTCTACAGGGAGTGGTTTTAAGCTCTCTCTTATGCAATATAATGATCAACGACTTGAAAACTGCCATTAAAAGCATTCTAGGAGTTTCGTGTTTATTGTAGCGTCATTCTGTGGGCTACAAGTAGCAATATAAAAAAATTTAGAAAAAGCTATCAATACCGTAATTGAAGGAATCGAAAACTGGTTGGACGAGAATAAACTTATTGTCAACATCGGCCGGTCTTTCAACTGTTCACGATGTCCACTAAAGCTTCACAAAATATAACATACAACGATGTGAAATTATAGAGAACTAATCTTTCAAAATATCTTAGAGTTTCCCTGGATACTAAGTTAACATGGTCAGTTCACATTAATAGTACAGATGATCGGACCAGCAAACAAAGCAACCATTTAAAAAGACTTACAGCTACCAAATGGGGGCCAACACTGGATGTATATTGTATTTTGTATTTTGACTTATTTTGAAAATTACGTGGCAGCTGGCAAGCATTCAAGTAATTATGATAAAGAAATTGATGCAGTCGATCAAGCAGCCCAAAGACTAAAAACACTAACTCACGGCATAACAAAATTAGTGGTTTTAGTAGATTCTCAGACTGCGATTCTTGCTTTATCCAACCACTCTCACTCTGATTGCTCCCGCACAATGCAATGCAGAAAACTGCCGTCTACATTAACATAGCGGTGTTCCTGGTAACGAGTAGGCTGACCAGTTGGTCAAGGGACAGGGACAGGAACAGCAGTCTTATGTCAATGGGCTTATTAAGAAATAGTATAGACAACAAAATCAATCAGCTAGCTAAAGAATATCTACAGGAAGTCAGCCGTGGGAGTGTCTCGTTACATCGGGACGGATGTCGCGCCATTTGTACAGATCAGAAGCTGTGACGGAGTTTCGTACCCTAACCGGTGACGACTAGCTCCAGGTGCATCTCCACAGCATTAGGCTAGCGGATTTAAATATCCGTCTACTATGCACCTCGGGTAGGATGGACAAACAGCACCTGCAAACCTGTCCCGAACTGGCCGTTATCTCTCTCCGTACAACATTATGCCTCTATTGGGAGGTTTGGAGTCGAATGGCTAACCAGCCACGGATGGGCGTTGGATAAAGTAAACTAGTGGGAGATACGCAAAACCCAAGCGACCCAAAGCGGCCGAGGTAAAAAGTCAATAAAATCTTGTGTTTTTGGATTTATTATTGATGAAATTGCTCACACACAAATCACCGGCTTCATTAGAATAGTGGATTTTCAAAGACGTGGTTTAAATTCCTTCCGAGATCTAAAGTGGATGTGTCCACTAGTTTGATTGCGTTTTGCATAATTCATACAATAAAGAAATTTATGATACACCTGTTATTAATGCTATCACGTGTAGGCAGATTAGGGTAAGTCAAATTTTAACGAATGGAGAAAAAAGCATTTTAAATATTTGGTAGTAAGATATTTGCTTCTTATTGGTAATATTTAATTAATATTAGATTCAAAACATAACAGGATTATTTATTTGCTACTTTTAATGAATTACAAACCTTATGTCAATTTCTTTTTGTTATTTAAGAAAAAACAAATGACTTATACTATTTAAATCATATTTATTTTGCAAAATGTGCGAAACAATAAGAGAAAAAAATAATATTAACGTTCTTGAAGTTGATCTTCATCAAATTCAATGATATCTGGGTAATTATTTTAAGCATCAGATGATGTCGGTAAATTTATATAAAATTGTCTAGAAGGTGGAAATATTAATGGTAGTAACTCAATCAATTTAGATTTTTTTTCTGATGTAAAAAGTTTTCGATTGTAACATCTTCTTGTACCGCGTCTGGCAAAATATATTTCTTTGAATGGCTCTTTATCATCATGAGAATTTTTTAAATAAATCTTTCCTGGTTCTTTAGTATATTTAAACTATTGAGCATCATGCCACTTGAAGAGATTGCCCATAGAATCTTTTTGTCTTAGTACCAACTCGATTTTATATAAATCAGCAAAATTTAAAAGCATATCGTATGTTAGTCCTTTAACTAAGAATTTTTGCTTCTTTCCAACACTTCTTGCCGGGTGATACCAGTCATGAGGATGGGATATTTCGATAGACAACTTGTTCTGTTTTTCTATCAGGGCATGATGAACATCACACTTCATGCGGCTATTTATGCTCAATACTTTCTAAAGACACATTACGTTGCATTGCAGTTGGAAACATTGCTGCTACGTGAGAGTTCTTATTTTGGCCATCACATGTGCCTGAATATAAAATAACCGTTTTAATATATTTTAGAAAATTTACTAATTCCATAAAAAGACAAGTCGCTATTTGATTGCCACCACATCCTCTCTCACCCTCGTGCCACATAAAACAGGTAACTGCATTATTTCGCATCTTATGCAAAGTCAAATTATACGTCCATAATTGTCTTTTATAAAAAGAATCCGATGAATTGACAAATAGCACCGGAAGATATTGCTCCTGATTGAACTAACAGCAATTTATGATATTATTTCCTTTGGCTAATTTTTTGTCAGCGTCTTTCTTTATGTATGCATTATTTGCTTCTGCTTGATGTCTGCCGATTTTATTCTGGACAACTTCTTTTTCGGCTTCCTTAGCAACTTTGAGTTTCATATTTAAAACATCACACTTGTGACACGTATCAACTTTTGGTTTTTTGAAGGCCAGCTGAAGTTTATGAAATTCTGTTTCATAAATTCGTCTAGAAACATTCACCTTTCAATCCTCACAGTACAATTCCTACATTTTCTGTAAAGTTAAATGAGGAAGCAAATATGTTTTGTCATTTTTTCTTCTGGTATGAGGCATTTCATATGCTGTAAATAAATGAATGTGATTAATTACCTTTTTCATTATGTCTTTCATCTAACGTTTTTATAAAGCAACCTCGGAAACCTTAACTTTCTGACTGTTTATATTAAAATAAAAAGAGTGGTTAACTTGCTGATTCCTTGATTTACTGGGATCAGTTATTCGACGTCTTTTGACGTTGTTTCTGTGTGATTTGCAATGTAGTTAACTCTTCGATCTCTACTGCCAAGAGCCCGATATTCCTCAAAAATTGTCTTTCTATTATCGTCAGTAACTTTTTCCGGACACTTTGTTCTACAGTTTGGTATATTCTTTATTTTCTGTTTTCTCATTTCTCTTCCCTTTGCCGTCACAAAACCTTGTCCGGTATTTCTCTGAATTGTTCTTTCATTTCTTTTTTTTCTTGTGCAACTTTCCTTCTTTTTGATACTACAACTGTTTCTTGCTTTGCACTGTTTCGTTTTTTAGTTTCTTTTAGTACTGATAACGAAATATCATTATCGGAAGAAGTATCTAACCCAGGTTCAAGAACATCGTCGTCTGGATCATATATCTTATCTTTAGCACAATCGTCACTACTAAATCTTCAAAACTGACTGTCTCAGCATCTCGTCCTTCTGTCTCCACCATAGGTGGATCTAAAATTTAAACGCAAAATAGTAATGGTCTGTCATCATTTAACATTTCATAAAATAATAAACATTTTTGTTAACCAAAAGCAACATATCTGAATAAATCTCTAAAAATGGCGCACACAAAAAACATTAACTGTGAAATAGCTTTTTTAACACACCCCGTATACGTAAAAATGCTTTTTAATATTGCACCTTTGACGGTCCACTTATATTGCCATATCAACTACTATAAAGATAACTTTATTTAGAACAAAATCAGGGATTACTCAGTATATGTCTTAAAATATGTTAGCAAGAAAGACCCACATACCATTTGAATTTTCATCGATCTCAAGCAGAATTGATAAAACCTAAATCATCAGAGTACAGTTCTATGTTCTGTGAACCTTTTGGAATTTAATTGGTACCAAGCGGAGGCAACCCTTAAAGTTATTTTTATTGTTATCAAAATATTCACACTACTTGGATTTATACTTACCAAGATCCATTCAAGCGAGTTCTACCATTCTTCTAGATCGTTCTGGAGCCATTTTAAACGTTTGTTTACTACTGTTGTTATAATAAACACAACCTCACAAAATAAACTTTCGCTCGCTGGTAGATTTAGTATAAGTCGACTTATTTTATATTTACGTGCTAATTGAAACAGTATAAATTAATTTATACCAGTATGCTCACCTATGTGAACTTTAATTTTAAATCATACTAATTTGTATTAAGGTCATGTGTTATGATCTGGTCACATTCATGAGATCTGTTTAATACAGTTAGTTGGAAAAAGATTGTCAACAATTCAATTATTTTCTTAGCAGACTTTAAGACTGTTTTTGGTTATTTTTGGGAGAACCTTATCGTTCTTTATCATATTAAATTTGTTCTTCTCATATGCAGCTTAAAAAACCGAAAAGAACTATTGAAGCTTTGTCTAACTCGATCGATTGCAATGATTGATTTGATTTTTATGAATTCTATTTAACAAAAGTTAACAAAAAGCTTTAAAATTCAACACAAATCTGCTCCTACTGTTGATTTTCCCTTTAATCACCATTTAAAAAAATTATTCAAGTACAAGCCTAAAAACCTTATTTAAAATATTACAACTACTGTTCACAAAAAAATTAACTGCCATTGCGTTTTTATAATTTTTAATTTTCTATAAAGAACTCAATTTATTAATTAATTAAACACAAACACTAAATTTGCAAACTAAATTTTAACAAATTTTTGTACAAGTAAGGATAAACTAAATTTACTTCTAACTGGTTTAAATCAAATAACACCCTGTAGCTACAATAGTAGACTAATTAAAACATACTTATAAATTCCGATTCTACGTTTTCTTTTCTTTATCATTGCATGATATAAAATTATATTATAAAGTTTGCTAGAATCCTAAGACAATTATCAAACAATTTTAATTAATACAGGATGTTGTCTCTATATGTACAAACAAATTAAATTCTGCTTTAATCCTATTTTCTTTACCTTCTATAATAATTTTGAACTAAACTAAAGTATTTTTTAACCAAACTCACCAATAATAGATGTAATCTTTATAATATTTAAGAATAAACACAGAAAGATATAGCATGTTTGTTTTCAGTTACTATTTAGTCATTTTAGAGAGCCCTACGAGACTCAATTTAGAGTTGTCATTTACACTTAATAGAAACCGATTAATTTTAGCTAGATCTGCATCACTCGAGCTTTCCTCGCTTCCGGATTGCGTGCTTTAATGCATCATTCGCTTAGTGAATGCAAGTGTAGCATCTTTTAAAACGATAACAGTTTTAAATGACGAATTTCATGTTTCAAACAAACTACGTTTTAATATTTATTTAGTTGTGTTAGTTGATTCTAAATTAAATTTGTAAATTAAACTTAATTTATTTTATTACTCTATAAATACAAAAGCGATAGATACAAACGCAGGTTTATTTTCGTTTGTTTATATTTTGAAACTTGCTTTGAAACGCTTGGGATATTTCATTCAAACCGAATGTTTTCAAAGTGATCAATTTTTAATGAAGCAAAGTTACTGAATTCTCATTGTCATCACACATAAATATAAATTTTTAATTGCGAAGAAGTTAGCTGATTATGAATAAGAAGTGGGATGCTGTGAGTAAATCCCTACTGAGCGGTATTTACTGATTATTATTTAGGATAAAACTTTTTTTTTGGAACTTTAGGTTATTATCATTATTATATTATAGCAGTTGTTCTGAAATAAGTCTTCAAACATTTCTTAATAAAACTTGAATTCTTTTCTTCTTCTTTAAAATTTATCTTTAGCTTTCATTTTTTAAAGGCACTTTTATTTTTTAAATAATCAAAATTCTTCGCTCATGAAATTAAAAGATAAGTACAGGGTTAGTCATATGAAGTGTCCCATAGAAAAACGGTCAGAAAATGTGGTGTGAAATACTTTTTTTATTGATAAAAGCACAAAAATGTTGGAAAATAATCAGGAATTCAGAATCGAGCTACTTTGGCTCGATGTGGCCACCTTTCGCATGGATTATTGCCTTGAGACGGCCGGGGAATGACTCACAGGCTGCCCGAATGTGCTCTAGTGGTATTTTGGCCCATTCACGTTTGAGTGATTGTTTCAGAGCATCCATACTGGCGTGTTTTTTTTGCGCGCACTTTGCTCTCGAGGATGGACCAGATGGAATAGTCCATAGGATTTGCGTCTGGCGAATTCGAGATCCATTGTGTGGAAGAAATGAACCTTGGAACGTTGGTTTTCAGCCATTCTTGGTTCACACGAGCTTTATGAGCCGGTGCTGAGTCTTGTTGGAATGTCCAATCCGCATGACCGAATTGTTTACGTGCCCACGGCTTCAGAGCAGCTTCCAGAACACTTTCCCGATAATAAGTCGCATTGACCTTGACACCAGGCTCGATGAAAACGAGTGGAGAGCGCCCAGTAGCTGTTACAGCTGCCCAGACCATTATTTGCGATGGGTAATTGCTTCGGGTCACCAATCGATGTTTCAAATTTTCGTACGTGCGCTCTGTCAAGTAAACACGATCATTTTGGGTGTTTACGAATTGTTCGATTGGGAAATTTTTCTCATCAGAGAACACAATGTTCGGAAATTCGCCACTCGCGGCCAAGCGAAGCAACTCCTTAGCTCTTTCGAATCGAACTTTCTTCTGGTTCGGTGTAAGATCATGCGCTTTTTGTTTCTTGTAGGCCTTAACTTGGAGCTCATTTTGTAGTATGCGACGAATGGATGATTGTGATATATTCAGTTCTTTTGCCATTTGATTACCACTACGTCGTGGATTTCGCTCAAGCCGCTTCTTCACCTTTCGAACCATTTCTGGTGATGTTGCTGTTTTTTTCGGTCCACCTCCATAGCGTTTTACAACGCTGCCAGTTTCATTGTAACGATTTATGGTGCGATACACAAACTTCCTATTCACTTTGATGTGTTCGAGCTCACGCACAATAGCTGATTGGGATTTTCCAGCCAAATATAGAGCAATCACACTATTTCGTTTGAATTCCATCACGAATAACTTTTTTTCTATTTGACCGATACGCAAATGCTTCTGGTGGCTTGTAAACAATGTATTGAGCTGTTATCGGAACAATTTTGGCGCAGCTGTCATGAACGGTTTGACAGCTGTGAATTGCCAATAGATGGGGACACTTCATATGACTAACCCTGTATATAAAGGAGTTGAAATGTCTGTGTAGTAAAGGACTGCAAGGGTATAAAATGAAACTACAAATAAACATGAAGAATTTCGTCAAAAGGTTTCCACTTCTTCTTATAATTAGTTAATACTGTTATCTTTCTTTGCATGATTGTTTAAAGCAGATGGTATCGATGTCTTTTCATTACATGATCCAAGTACTCTAGTTCTTGTTTCCAGTATCTTTCTTTGCATGATTGTTTAAAGCAGATGGTATCAATGTTCTTTCATTACATGACCCAAGTACTCCAGTTCTCGTTTACCGTGTCTTTGTTTGCATGATTGTTTAAAGCAGATGGTATCGATGTCCTTTCATTACATGACCCAAGTACTCCAGTT